>VOMN01016412.1:0-43265 GCA_014899125.1 Orchestia grillus | reverse complement strand
ATATTGTTAGTGTGAGCGTGCCAGAGACTCCATATTGTTAGTGTGAACGTGCCAGAGACTCCATACTGTTAGAGTGAATGTGCCTGAGACTCTATATTGTTAGAGTGAACGTTCCAGAGACTCCATATTGTTAGTGTGAACGTGCCTGTGACTTTGTATTGTTAGTGTGAATGTGCCTGACTCAGTAATATTGGTATGAACGTATCTGAGACCTCCTATTATTGGTAAGAATGTACCAGAGATTTCACATTATTGATGCGAATATTCTAGACCCCACATTAACAGTAGATGTGAACAAAATATCCATATTATAGGTAATAAAGTGTTGGAATATATGCATACATAATTGAAGGAAGTAAAATTAGACCTCAATAGCGCAAAGTTAAATTAATCTGGCAAAAATTTGGAGCAGCAGGCGAGCGGCACACCAGTGCGACCTCAGGAGTCGCCGTTCTGGCTGCTCAGCCTCGTACACAACACAAACTCAAGTTGATGGAAGCATTCTTGGGACATATACTAATTTGAATCCCTAAATTGTAATTTTCTTAATAGAATCTAACACAGACGTTCAAAATACGCACAAGCGAATTAACATCAGTAGCCCTGTTTTCTCTCACCCACTGCTGGTGGTGGAGTAAGAAAGTATTTCCTGACAGCATCCTCAAACTGTTTCGATACACTTTACTGTTGACCTTATAATTTACTGCAGCTCCCCAAAATGACGATTTAGCTGATCTTCGAGATGTACTCAATTTCACCTGCGAAGCCTTTGCTTTGAACATGTTGAAAAACGTGCTCTTTTACGCAAATGCAAGACGTATGAAGAACATATTATAATTCCAAGTTTTTTCCATCACGTCCACACCTGCACATGACACACACACCTGCGTGCTCCTGCGCACAGCTCGCACAGCGCGTATCATGTGCAGCCCCATCTCGACGCAGCACAGCGCGTGGTCCCCCCGAGCCTGCGGTAGTCCGCTGACGCAGTAGTAACAGTCGCCCAGTAACTTGATCCGCAGGCAGTGGTTCTCCTGGGGGAAAACAATGTCATCATGAGCAGTTTATCGGAATCATATAATGCGTGCTTTTATCAATCCCAGCAATGGCTCCGTAGCGCAGACGGTAGCGCGCTTGCCTCCTGGTAAGGAGGTCCTGGGTTCGATACCCCCGACCGAGTGTTCCCCATAGGAAAGGAAGGATAAATACGATATTCATAAATGGTGGCACATCAGAGTGGTCCGGGACAAGGTGCCCGAAAAACTCCTCAAGTTATCTTCCGAACGCATGACATTTCATGAAAATGTGGAAAGTATGTACTACCACTTGCATAACAATGTCCAAACGACAAAAATGTACTGTTTTATGTGTCGAAAATGATGTACTACACGAGGACTTCCTTCGATGTGACGATATCTCCCTACGCCTAATCTCAAATTAGCTATGCATGGAAGCGTTGCCTGAGGCGGCGTTGCGTGTTCAGCGAAAGAACTTAAAAACGTAAGAACGATTTCAGGATTTAGCCAGCCTTGTCGAAAGCTGGTTCACATCATTGGTATCGGTACCATTAATCGGACGACACGAATAATCCACTTTTACATGTACTTAAATAGAAAAATTACTAGTTTACTTGATTGCTTATCAATTTAAACAATACATTACACAAATTCGCTAAAATATCATCACTGTAAGTCGCTGTCGTAATAAAAGCACAGTACTATATCAGTGCAACCTCACTCGTGAATAAACTTGAACAAAATGCGCACTTTTCTCACTCTCTCTGGACGGCTCATAACTTCCGTGTACTTTACAAGGAATAAAGACATAAAGCACACGAGGAGACAGGGGGGAGGACAAAGAATCTTTTCGTAGTGGGGCCGCGGCACGCTTCATTTGGCACCGATAGCTTTAACAGGAGAGGCCGGAAAAAACGTCAGCGTTCGTGAATTTTCAAAATATTCGATATTCAAAATAAAATATGCTCAAAGAAAAAATGAAACTTAGCTCGCACTTTCCCTCGGCACATAACATTGAGTTCTCGTATTTGTTTCTGAATTGTCTGTAGCTTACGTGCGCCTGTAAACGAAATTTATTACTTTTTGACTCGTATTCCAAACGGCTTGTAACGAGTTCTGTTTTTGTAGACGATGAGCAAAGCACGAATCGCACAATTTCATATTGGTGAACGCAATATTTTACCAAATGTTCCTAGTTTTTTCTATTAGGAATTAAATGCTAGTTTTGTAATACATTTTCTTGAAATTATGGACATTATCAATGAGCATTTAGTTTTCTCTCGACAAAAATTCTGTGATGAAGTAAAACGAAGTTTTAAAATTATTGAAAAAAGGATGTGAATCTTAATTTCTAAAATAAAAAATCACATAAGAACAATTGCTTTAAATACGTTAAATTATACGTTTCTTTAAAAAATGGAAAAATTATAGAGAACATATTTTCATTTCCTGTTAATTCTATCATGTTTTTGCACGTTCAGTAAAAAAATTAACTCCCATGAACAGGGTGATGTAACAACACGAAACAAAATAGACTAATATTTAGCTGAAGAAAACCTAAATCGGAAATATTCACGTAGAAAATTAATGATTTTGAATACACCTACAGAAAAATTTCCTCAAAAAATTTACTTTTCGAGAAATTACCAAATATAAACAAGCAGTAAACTTTACTGTCCTGTGTTTCACTGTTCAAAGACAGACAATATTTTTGATTCTGCTATTCAAAACCTAATTTTTGCACAGGTTGAAAACTTTCTGAAAAGACACACGTCTCAGCTTTAACGGAAAAGCGTAAATCTTTCTTTCTATTGATCGAAGGCACAAACGAAAATGACATGTTCATTTGTTCAAAAACGAACGCGAGAATTTCACGCCTCACGGTTCAAAGCCGAAGACAAAATTATCATATTTTTCCACTCGAAAACAAAGCCGTAATTCACATGCTTTATAGTCTTAAAAAAAGACAATAGTCCTCCCTACTCTTCAAAACAACGGCTCAAATATCTACTCCGAACTATTGAATGCATTTCGAAAATTCTGCGCTCTACCGCGTAGCAACACAAGCCGCATTTACGCTAGTCGTATTAACAATATTATGCAATAATATCTGGCTGTGTAAGACGAGACGCGGAGGGAACTTCTCCAGTGTACTCACGCTTCTTTCAAAGCATTATTAAAGTAATCCACAATACAAAACGCATTTCTAAAATTAATCTCCATTTCATTTTTCAAGCAAGTTCAATAATCGAATAATCAAAACACGATGCGCTTTTGTAGTCAATGAAAGTAAGTGAGGTGAATCGTCTCTCTTCTGACAACTCGAATAAAGTTTGTGTATCTAAAGAAATACCACGATAATATTCTTAGGTTTAAAAAGTGGATTACAGGAAAAGTTCCAGGACTGCATTCTATTAAAATCGTACTTTTTACATAAAAACTTTCTTATTGGATCGATTTTAATTGGAACGACGCCTGATTGAAGCGCAAGTTCAGATATCACGGATTCTTATTGGAATATTTGTCAATGAAAATTCATCGGTAGAATGAAAACTGAACAGAATATTGAAGACAATTCATAACACCGAATACCGAACTCGTTTGCTTTTAATTGGAACAAGCTGTTCATTTGAACTCCCCTAACTCAATCGTTCCAGTTAGGAGAGTTCCATTTAGGAACAGACGCACAGCTGCAGAAGCGACCTACATACAGCTGGTAGGAAATTGTCTCGACATTACGCGTTATTTGGACACGGGACACGCGTATGACGCGCGCTCACTCGATCAGCACTGGTTGGAGCGGACAGGAGCGATGGGGCTGGCAAGTAACCCCCATTTTCAGTAACAATTCCATGCAACCAAATTGCGGCAGTCCTTGCTCAAGGGAAATATCGCAAACTGCTCCTCATGATGATTTACTCAAGAGTTGATAGTAGTGTAGGTAACGATAAATAAATTGCGATTTGCAGCTTCCGTACAGTACTTGAAGCACCCAAAATATTCAAATATGCAAAAGTACACTACATTTCTGAAAAACAAAGTCTCAATATTGAAAAAAATTAAGAAACATGAGGCTTCACTGCTACCTTCATAACTACAAAGGAACTTTTATAAAAGAAACTGCAAAATACAAATTTTTCCGACACAAATTTTTCTATCCTTAAGTTGAAAGATTATACTCCAATAGGAATCGTCGTCAAGGTTGGCCCACCAGTCGAAGTTTAGCTGCCGATGCGGTTCCCTGCGACGGTGCCACTCATCATTTTATTACAAACACGACGTGCGCCATTGGAGCGCATGAGCAGCGAACTCCGGCCAACTTACCGCGTTATCTACGAGTTTAAAAGTTTTGGCGACCACCCGAAATCTGGCCTTTACCTCGAGTTAAGGCCCACAGAAGACCGCAAAATGCAGAACTTACCTATGCGAGTGAAGCAGTTAGGTCATCAAATTAAGGCACAGGATGAAAAGATACGGGCGCGAGTAAAACTCGCGTCTTTAAAGCGAATATTCACGTAGTTTGGAATAAGTGTTCGCAAAACGGCCGAGCGTCCGATGCCCTCCGTAGCATGTTGTGTTCTTACTGATCTCTGTTGGCGTCAGTCAAACAGCGTAACCTTTGCGCTACTTTTGCTGTAGCGTAAATACGGGACTAATTTAATACGGGACTAATTCAATACGGGACCAATGTTATGAGCAATCGAGCAAGATGCCTGTAGTTTTTTTACCCCTTAACAGCCAACCCGAGGTAAGCCTCATGAAGCCGTTAAACTACCAAACTCTACTTAGAAATTAGAAGAGCGATAAAATAACAGCAATATCGAGTGGCTTAAAAATTAACGGTCGGGTGTTCTTTATAATTAACGGAGGATGATGTAGTAATTAGCAATGGTTGATAGAATAAATCACAGCGAGATGAAATTACCAATAATTGGGGGGAAAAATACGATGTAGGGCAATTATCTTCAATAGAATGATATAGTTTGGTCAATGGGTAGGAGAATAGCTAGTAACAAGATGATATAATTACAAACCCAGGTGCAATACGTCTATTTCACCCCATTGCAAGAGTTCTCATGCAAGTAAACGAAATTTCGAAAGCGTTTTGGTTAATAGTAGTGAAGTACTGATGTGACTATTTTGGATAACTTTCGTGACATCATGAAAATTAGATACATATTTTGAGTTATGCAATGAAGTAATGAAGTACTGATGGGACTAGTTTTGCTAATCTCAGTGAATCATGAAAATTATGTGCATATTTCAGGTTATGCACAGGCAATATCCCATAGATTGAGAAGGTAATCTTTAATGGGAAAGTGTGTTAGAACAGATACGTTCCCACCTCTCAGGCACAGTTATTTCTTAAAAATCCTACACCAAACCCCAAAAAAATCAGCAGTGTAATATAAGACCGTTTCTCAAGGTTGCTGCTGACATTTCGTGCGAAGTTAACTAAAGTTTTATCGTTAAAATGCTCGTACAAAACACTGCAGCCATTTTTTCGGACATAGCTTCATACAGTCTTATTGCAAGAATAAGTTGGGCGTGGAAGGTTTTCTATTTCGTACGTGAAATAGAGAACTCACCAGTATCTACAGAATATTTTATTGTGCCATTGGTAAGATAAAAGAAGTACCAAAGTGATCAAAAGTAATAAAATATTTAAAAGCAAACGTTTTAGATTTTTGAAAATTCAGTTTCAGTGCCTGATGAAGCAAAAAAGAATTTTAAGAATAACATCTTACAGAATAGTGAAAATGAGAGTACTCTAAATCATACGCAATAAATATATGAACACCAAAATCACTATATCGTCTAACTTCATAATAAAATGAATTTATTGCACATCGACAAGTTCCACAGGCGAACCATATTCATTGACCGTAAGACGTAATTAGAAAATGCATAGACATTCTAAAATGCGGAGGTCAATAATTGCACGGACGGAATTTATTATTGTAAAATTTGTCCTTTTAAATGGGTGATCTTTGGCTAAACAATATCCTCTAATAGACTGGGAGACAGGGTAGACGGTTTTGAGAGATTTTGTTTTCTTCTTACAAAATCAAAAATCCCCAATTAAAAAGTTCATATTTTACAATTTTAAACTTACAAATACGAGTTTTTTTATATTCAGTTCATAATTTCTGTACTTATTGGGTATTATCGAGAGTATTCCACAACTGCATTCTCATTCCCAAAAAAACGAACATTTGCATCAACTTAAGTAACAACGTTTCAAATGCATTTCGAATCGTCCTACGCGGTTTGCACCCCATGAATTATTCACGAAAAGTGTATCTCTATATTGCAAAGAATACCATGAGTATTTTTTCTTGACGTAGATGCAAATAACACAATAAAATAATATTCCGTATTTGCACCCTTTTTTCTAGTATTTTTATTATCATATATTCAGTTTCGCCACTAGCGTGTTTAGAAATGTTTTCAGTTGGGTAAGAAATAACCCTGAAGCTACCTATACTATTTGACTGAAGTAAACGCATTAATTAGGCAATGATAAACCCCTTGTCGGAAGCCAGCTTACTTAAACCAGGCGAGAGATCAACACGTAGAAATTAAAAAGGAGAGACCCTCATCAATGGGTGTTGACGTCACTGGGAAACGCTGATTCCCTAATTCACAAAGAAATACTAACGAGGACGGACACAATCTGCCTTCTTCCTCCAGGAGCGGTAAGCCGCTAAGTTATGTTCAAATTTATTTGAACCCTCCTTTGATGGGAACTACAGTTAAATTTTAAAATTACGGAGAGGAAACAAAACGCAAACGCAGTGGAGAAATAGTTAATTATTGATACAATATCATGAAAACTATAGAGAGAAAAATAGAAGCAAAAACTTTTTTCAAACAATACTAAATAAAACAGCTCCAATTAGCAGAAAGATGTACTGAAAATCGGCAAATACTCTCACATTCATGAAAAGCTATCACAACAGGAAGCTGAAAAATGCCTGCGAAGAAAGGCAAGAAAGAGTTAAGAAAAAGGGAGAGAAGGAGAAAGAGTATAGGAAATAAAGAGAAAACGAGTGAGGGAAAGAAAGAGGGAAAGACAAAACGAGGGAAAGAAAGCGAGGGAAAAAAAGCGAGGGAGAAAAAAGAGAGGAAGGGATTGAGGGAAAGAAAGAGAGGAAGGGATTGAGGGAAAGAAAGAAAGGAAGGGATTGAGGGAAAGAAAGAAAGGAAGGGAGTGAGGGAAAGAAAGAGAGGAAGGGAGTGAGGGAAAGAAAGAGAGGAGGGAAGTGAGGGAAAGAAGGAGAGGAAGGGAGTAAGGGAAAGAAAGAGAGGAGGGAAGTGAGGGAAAGAAAGAGAGGGAGGGAGAGAGGGAGTGAGGGAAAGAAAGAGAGGGAGGGAGAGAGACGACAGCACCCACCGCGGCCAGTCTGTCGAAGCGTCCAAAGAGGTCATTGAGCACACGGACGAGCTCCTCAGCGCTGCAGCGCGACGCCAGAGCTGTCGGACAGAAAAAGGAACAGTTTTACAACAGTACTGAACTGATGTATTTACAGCATGGGGTGTGTGTTTTAAATAGAATAATGGTGGTTCGTGTCCAAAATTTCAGTTGATATTCCGAAAATTTCCCCACTTGCACATTCGTGACACGTTCAGACATAATGGAATCGTTTGAATGAAAAGCGTCGATACGTCACCTAGCGCGAGCGAAAGTGTAATATGTATTTTTAAAGGACTGGTACATATCGATTCGAATAAAAAAAAAACAGATTTTATGAGCAATACCAAATTTATAGCATATCAACTCTTATAAAACGCTGGAAGAAATAGTGAAAAATGGAAAATTCAAGCAGCGTAATTTCGAATGTAGGCCCATTATACCATCAACAAAAGATGCACCCAATATTCTACCAATCGAACTGCGTTGCTAGAATGACGGTACGTCGAATCAACAGTAAAAATTCTCACTTGTTTCTTGTTGAGGGTTCGATTTAAGGTACCTATGTATTACCTTTAGATTCAACAATGCCTCCGATGAAGTCTTACATCTACAACTTAAATGGTGACCATTATTACTTCATTAAATTTATATAAGCAAAAGATCGTCTTCGTTCATTGCATTCCATTGGGGTGGTAGACTGACAGACATACGAAAACACGTTTAACGACCTTTTTAATGACCAGAATTTAGGAAGCCACCTACCCACCGAAACAAGATCGACCAAGCGACATACAGCAAACAATGCCAACTCGATCATCGTTGCATCCAAAAATTATTGAACGGTCTGGTTGCATTACAGTTCAATGTCACAAAAACTGCAACATAATGCAAGGGAGCAGTTATATTAACGTTGAATAAACCATATGAAACAGTAACCTGGGTAATAATAACGCTAATATATATAATAACGCTAATATTATATGTGTTAATATATGTATCAAAAACGCCTTGTGTTAGGGGATAAGAGGCACAATATTTCATACTTACCGGAAGTGGCGAACTAAACGGTTTTGCCTCTACGAAACTTCGCGAAAAAGTTTTTGGTTTTTGAGATATTAAGCGTTTCATTTTTGGAGGAGGAAATTTGATAATAAAATTGCCCACAAATAATTTATTTACATATGTACTTTACAGAAATTTACAGAAATTGTTAATAGTTTCCCCCACCCTCATCTATGCACTTGCGATATCTTAGACTTAAGGACAGCCGGATATTGTGGAAAAGACCTAGCATTTTAGAAATATCGCCAGAAGCCACTGCAATTTTTGCCCCGAAATCTTCCTTTGATTCCACAGGTGCTGAATAAACAAAGCTTTTCATGTGTCCCTTTAAGCCAAAGATATCACAAGTGGAATCGATTGCGTGGTGGAAACTTTGAACGATTTCAGTAAAGTGAATGTGAAAATAAATTATTTGTGAGCAAATTCATTTTCAAATTTTCCGCTTCCAAACACTAAACAGCTAACATCTAATATCGGGAAAATCCATTTTTAGGGGAAGTTTAATATAAGCCAAAGTGTTTAGTTCGCCACTTTCTGGTGGGCGCAAAGTTTTGAACCTCTTTTTCCAGGACACACTGTGTGGTACACCACAGTTCGAAAAAGAAAAATCTACGAGAAAGAGTCGAAAGTTCCCAGATAAAAAACCTAAAACGTGTACTTTTTTCAAACAAAAAATTTTTTTTATATAAGACCTATTATTATTAATACATTGGGTAACCTAAGTTTGCACGGGTAAATTCTGTGTTCGTAGACTTGCCGGGCGGCAAAACACTGCGCACTTTGAACATTTGGGACCTGCCTGAGAACCTTGTGAACGCTCGTCTCTTGGTAAAAATGGCAATACAGGGCTAGAAATCGAGATTTACCCACACACACATCACAGCGCAGAGAGAATGGTGGCCAACAATGCTACGAGGCTACTAGACCACCACGTCATCAGAATTGCGCTGGTCGACACGCTCTACTCAGTACCGCTGTCGGAGAGGGGGTTTGTGACGAATTAATATTAATATACTCTGCACTACGGAACTAAAATACACTTTTGTCTCGTTCTGGGGTGGAAACCAAAATTCCTCGTTTTTGTCTTAAAACAAAATGAAAAAATCCACTGCTAGAACCTTGCTGTTACGATCAGGTCAATGAATTTTTCAAATTTGCCAATCCTAGTAATGCATGGCGCACGAGTAAGGATAAACGCAAAGTTCCACGGGCATTTTCGGGCATTTTCGGGCATTTTCTACGGGCATAACGGGCATTTTCTACCATTTTGCTATACGAGGAGTTAGGAAATAGCCCTCACTTGCCAGGCCCAAAAATACCGTGGTAAGACTTTATGAGTAAAATCGTATTACACAGGTAAATTAGGCATCGCAGTTTCTTTTGGTAGAAAATATGATGAACGGTGCGCAACGAAAACGTAAACGAGCGTTATAGGAGTGCCCACGCGGGGTCTCAGCCGTAGGGGAAGTTTTCCTCTTCAATAAACCATCGCGCCCACTTTTCCCATCGCGTTTCCTGAGGAAACATTTGACTTCGGTGAAGTGCGGCTCGCTTTTGTTCCTATTTTGTTTCATCCTCATATTGGGTGAGAAGTGATGTGTTCATGGTGGGACGAGGCATCCCTTTCGGACAACACGTTCCGTATAAAAATGGCAGAGCTCTCAGTGAAGTGCGTAGAAATCAAAATCCTAATTTAATTTAAACTCATGGCAGTAATTAAGCAGGAGGAACGACGACGAGTTACACTAGTTTTACTAGCACATATGCACTGACCAAACACACGAGAGAGACAAAGAGACTCGCCTGTTGAAATTTTCTCAGACACGAAGTGGATGACAGCAAGACTGAAGAGAGCTCAATTTTTGATACGCCACTTTTGACCGGAACATGGCTCACAAAGACGCCATTGTCCAATTTCAAACATTTACAGTAGATGACCCAGAGCTTTCCTGCCCCACGATTCTCCACAGTTGACGGCACAGAAATTGACAAAAATACCGCGACATCTTTTCAGATCCAGAAATCTTTTGAAGCGTTAAAGAAGACCCACAAAGGCACCAGCGGCAAAAGTAAGGGGCGGGAGAGTACTGAACGACGGGGTCGGACAAAGAAACTGGAGAACTGAAATGCAGAACGAGAATATATAGTGCCAAATTGGAAATCGAGGCAAGGGATCGAGGCAGGACATCGAGGCAGGACATCGAGGCAGGACATCGAGGCAGGACATCGAGGCAGGAGATCGAGGCAGGAGATCGAGGCAGGAGATCGAGGCAGGAGATCGAGGCAGGAGATCGAGGCAGGAGATCGAGGCAGGAGATCGAGGCAGGAGATCGAGGCAGGAGATCGAGGCAGGAGATCGAGGCAGGAGATCGAGGCAGGAGACCGAGCGGCAGCAGGAAGGTGCCTCGTAAATCAAACTTTAGAGAATGGCGGGACTCCACAGCCACAAACACCCGGTCTGGCGCTGCCGGCACTTTGTGGTGTGGAGCAGGATGGGTGGAGATGTGGAGTAGGATGGGCAGAGATGTGGAGCAGAATAGGCGGAAATGTGGAGCAGTATGGATCGAAATGTGGAGCCAGTTGGATGAAAATGTAGAGCAGAATGGATGAAAATGTGGAGAATGGATGAAAATGTGGAGAATGGATGAAAATGTGGAGCAGAATGGGTGAAATTGTGGATTGGAATATTGCATATTAATTTACCAACTTAATTAATGCGGGTCTCCCTCAAAAACTTTGATTTCAGGTCGAGGGGTGCGTGCCGCTTACAGTTTTAGAAATTCGAAATCTAAATTAAAGTCTCATCAACATTTAAAGTTTCGATTTCAACAAAGGGGCTTTAGTACACTGCAAATTCAAGCAATAAGAAGCTAAGAGTGCGATACTTCCTCCAATCACTACATGACATAACGGCTAAGAAGAGCTGGGTGGTCGACAAACACTTCCTCCAATCGCTACATGATGTAAGGGCCAGAAGGAGCTGGGTGGTCGACAAAACTTCCTCCAATCACTACATGGTATAAGGGCTACAAGGAGCTGGGTGGTCGACAAAAACTTCCTCCAATCACTACATGATGTAAGGGCCACAAGGAGCTAGGTGGTCGACAAAACTTCCTCCAATCACTACATGGTGTAAGGGCTACAAGGAGCTGGGTGGTCCATAAAAAGAATTCATGTCATAGTCGCAGAGCGCCACTTCCGTGGCGTCAGCGGAGGGACTAAGGAAGTTGTTTTGGTGGAGGTGAGTTTCTGTACTCGTGTCATGATTAAAAGGTTTTCTTTGGAAGAAGAAAGAATTCGCACGACGTGAAACACCATTCTTCAAAATACATTGTCTAACATCACTCATCATACTCGACATAGAAAAAAACGGCATGAACAGATTATGCAACAAATATTTTAAAATGCAATTAACAGTAAGCAAAGGAGTTTTTCATTGTTTCGTTTACTCTAAATTATTTTTTCATCGTACCATCCACACATTTCTTTCCACTCACTTTCGTGATTTTAACAATCTTTACTTACCGAAGATTGTTGTCCTTTAGTACATAATATTCGATCTCCCACACGCACATTAAAAACAATTTCTGTTCATTTGATTCGCTCTCACTAATACCCTACCACTGTCGTCAGAAGCGCGAAAAATATGAAAATATATGAAAAAAACTGGTATACCACAACGTCGCTTACACGAGACTTGACAAGATTCAGGGCCGCAAAAATGTTGTTTGGAGTCCCCTCGTAAATCAAACTTGAAGACCTGCGCTGCTTCACAGCCCAGAACACAACGCAACAAAATTTAGAGCCGCTCAAGTGTCGTACAAGTCCCTTTTTGAGTGACCTAGTAAAGAGCGACAGAGCTGACCAAGTATAGAACGACAGCCCTGACCAAGTAAAGAGCGACAGACCTGACCAAGTAAAGAGCGACAGACATGACCAACTAAAGAGCGACAGACATGACCAACTAAAGAGCGACAGACATGACCAACTAAAGAGCGACAGACCTGACCTAGTAAAGAGCGACAGACCTGACCAAGAACGTCAGGCGCGGAGTCACTGCAATGAGCCACAAAATAAACCCGAAATACATCGCAATTCTAAACCCTCAAACCCACGAAGACTTAAACGTAGCTCTCTTTTTTTATAGTTGGCCGAGTATAATTTCGGTGCACAATCGGATGAGCTGAAAACGGAGTAGCTAAGGATTGTGCCCCGCAGCACCCTTAACTACAATTTCACCCCTTTCTGATTTCAGGTCTACATTTCGACGTACAAAGACTCCGTTAATGATGATTTATTGTAGAGGCACTTATACGCAAGGTCGCTTGCATATTTCACGACCAAATCGACTCACCAGTGAAGCCCTTGATGTCAGCGAAGAGTATGGACACGTTCTCGTAGCGGTGGATGTAAATCTTGTGGAACTGCGCAGGCTGGAACTCTCCTCGCTCCTCCTCACGGGCGATGTCCCGGATCATTTCGAGGGCCACAAACCGAGGCAACACTGCAATTTCAAGCAACGAATTTCATTAGTTTTATGAGTGAGATCCAAACTCGCCCGCAGAAACTTAGCAAGTGAAACATGAGAAGCGTTGAATTATCAATAATCTTAAATGTATAATTCATTTACGGTTTTTTCCAACGGATTAAGTCAGGGAATTGAGTCTACGTTAATGAATAACGTAGAAAAAAGTTCTACATCGATAAGCGCTGCCTGCGCATTTCAACAGGTACATAGAAACTTGATGCAATATGATCGACACAAAAAAGCATGTTCAAGTACGGGTGTCAGATACAAGCACCATTTGGATAGCTATGTCACGTCTTTCTTTTGGAATTTCCAGACTCGTCATTTTGGATTCATCACAACCATCAAAATCGTAGCAAACTTTTCTGCCTGCACCCAGCCATCGCATGATCTTAACGGGGACTCCGGCCCCAAAATATGATTTCGTTTTCCTTGGAAAATCCATGAACCGCAATCTTCCTCATCCCGCTACCGATGGTTAAGGCAGTGGCCGTGATGAATAAGAAAATGATCCCCAACACATCATGGATACAAATTAGCTTTTCTACGAATGGACAACCCAAAGTATCTTCAGTGAATACTTCTATACGTAAACTAGATCTAACAGAATAGTTCAAATAACGATTCAAGTAAAATAGTACTCCTTCCTGTACATATAGACTTCACCAATCAGTACAAGGCGCACACACACACGTCAGAAATGTATTTCCTCACACGAAGAACATAAAGTACACGTCGCATTTATTTTTGCATTAAGGCAGCACCCGTGGCTCACGACCACCTACCTGATAACAAGAGCTTCTCCTGCCGAAGGTTCTCTTGCCGAGTCCTGCATCTCATCTCCATGGCTCGCTTCGTTTCCAGGAAGGCCTTCCTCTGGCTCCTGTCACTGAGGTACTTGGTGTACACCCCGGACGTGTTCAGGCCCAACGACAGAAATACTTCTGCCATTAACCACACCCAATAGTGTGCGTTTCCGCCCTGTAACCAGAGACAAACATTAGCAAGGTACAAGATGATTTTTTGACCATACTTCGTACGTACAGTATGATTTTATTAAAATCATACTGTACGTCATGGTGACCAATACGTCAATATGACCAATAATTATCATATAATGCTTTGATAAGTAGTCGAATAACTCCGAGAACATACTGAAGAATGTCAAAAAAATTTTTTTTAGACAAGTTATACAGGGTGTTTCAGAATGAAGGCAACCAGTTTTGTGTATTAAATTAAACATTCAAAATCAACGATTGGTTGTAAAAATTCAGTGAAATTTTGAAGGTAGTTATATGATCTCTCCTTACCTTACCTTTCAAAATGCTGAAACGTCATGAGCTTACTGAACAACATCAGAAAATTAGGACCGAAAGAAGTCGTTACATTCCTAATGAGATAGCTCAAGACACGCTCCCAAACTTGGTGTTCACACATGAGAAAAAATTTGACATCCAGCAAGTCATGAACCATCAGAACGACCGAATATGGGTTTCTTGAACTTCAGTTGAAGGTCGGATTGTTACGAGACGTCAAATGCACAGTCTGTCATGGTTCGGGCAGCTGTGACAGCCACAGGAAGATTTCGGCTTGTTTTTTTGTGCCTCCTGGGTTCAAATTGAACTCAGAACAGTACATTTCTCCTATTTTAGAATTAGTGTTACTACAATGGGCTAAAGAACACTATTAGGGTTCACAATGAAGTCTCTAACAGGATTCAGCGCCATCACATGACTCCAAAGTCACCCAAACCTGGATTCAGAGGAACATTCCATCTTTCATCAGCAAAAATATATGGCCAGCAAGGAGCCCCGACCTCAATCACTAAACTTTTTTATCTGGTCCATTTTGGAGACAAAGGCCTCAGCTACTCCTCACATTTCTCTCGAGTCCCTCAAAGTAAAACTGTAGTAGGAATGGGAAGCAATTCCTCAAGAACAAATACGTGCCGCCTGTGATGCATTTGTGCCTAGACTTAAGGCTGTAGCTCGTAATAAGGGTGGTCATCCATATATTAATACGCTCGTACCTGCCTACGTACCTACCGTTCCGTCACGCTTCGCCACATTTCAAGTAAAAGTTTAGGTCTCGAGCGAAGTATCCTGTAAGCGGATTGCATGTTTGGCTATAAAAAGTCAGTCTTCGCGGCACATTTTTAGTCTCCCTAATAGAGTTCAGACTACTCGCATCATCAAAAAGAAAATTGCTTCCAAGACCGGACTATCTCTGACCTGAACCTTTAAACTCTGTCCAACACTTGAGAGGACCACTTCTCATGGGCTGGTTTATCTAAATTTCCATGAAATTTTCACGCGTCCTGCTAGTATATGGTAGAATAAACCCTACACTGTACCATTTACTTCTGATGTACTTCTGAGTTTCAACTTTTTAAATAGAAATTATGCGCTTGAATTTTCATGAACCTACCAAGAACTTCGTTGCCTTAATTCTGAAATACCCTGTAATTGCATGAATACCGAGAAATACGTGTACGTGCTGCGTGACTTTATGCCCAATGACAAACTTCACCGAAAGTAGAGAACATAAAGCGCATCATGCCATCGGATACACAAAACTCGAATGAGCTCGGTCGCATAAACAGGTACGTACGGTACGTCCTTTATAATAGAAGATAGTCGATAAAAAGAATATTAAGCACAAGAACACTTGCAACTGCCTGGCACTGATGCCTTTGTTAGATGTACTAGAGTGCATCGAACAAAGATGTGTCACATAAACGAGTATGAGCAGCGGAACGCGAGGCGACGAGGCGGCGCAGTAGGGAAGATGAGATATTGATGACCGTCTTCATGAGCTTCGTATGAATGCCGTGTCGACGTGACGACTCATTGAATGAGGTGAGACGACCATATTTTGTTACATTGTGCTAAGAAATGTTATGTAATTCATTTTTTCTACTGATAATGTACGTGATACATTTTGTATGGTAGATAAAGGTTGTTACGTGTAAATAAAAACTTTACTTGGTTAAAAAAGGAGTTATTTCATGTAAATAACTACCGCAATTGCATTACCACGAAAATAAATTCTCATTTTTTTAAATGCAACGTATGTCCAATAACGAGCATAATTTAATTATCAGTATACATAGTCAAGCGCACTAACATAGTGATCCCCCTGAGACGGCGTAGGATATGATAAAAGGTAAGGTTAGTTTGGTTCGTCTATGCTATGCTATAGAAACCGGTGTCCGTAAGGAGACACTGTTAGGTTATCTTCATTCGGGAATTTTACCTTCCGAGCCCACTTTGCTTTCAATCCCGTCGTCCTAAGGCCACACTAAATGGTTCCTTCTCTATAGGCTCAAAATAGTCCAAGTTAGTGAAGCGCTGCTATCCTGACTATTGCTACAACTACCGACATCAGCCCATGGCATGATCGAAGACATGACAAAATAGAATTACTTTTCGAGTTTTAGCTCGCTCCAGGATGGCTGGCATCGCACGGTCACGTATATTAGAAGGATTTACTATGAATTTACCGCAGTGTCGGCCTTGGAAGAAATTTTCAGTTGAATATGACATATATTTTGACTAGCGTCAAAACGTCCGTATCGCAGGAATGCGGACACTGGCATATCTATAATCGGCCGCAGAATATATGTTCTTCATTTAGAGCAAAAATAAGCAAAAGAAAATCATGGCTAAGGTACAATCACTAGAAGGAGAGGAAGAATCGTCCGTAAGAATAGAGGTCAAGAGCAGACAGAGAAACAGAAAGTTTCCCATCACGGTTTCAATGCCATTCGTCTTCTCGAAACTAGTGATAGACTGCAGTGTGAAATTATCTTGGAAACAATGAGCAAAAATCAAAGTTGGTATAAAGATGTCGCGCAACCGTGAAAATCCATAACGTCTAATCAGGCTTGCTTAGTATTTCAACTTATCTACCACATTTTGACACCAAAATTTACTTTATTTTGCGATGAACATTCATTTAAACTAATTATTAACTAAAAAATCATTTTAAACTTACACACATGAGAATCTCAAACGGATTAATTGTACACAATATTGCCGAGTGTCATAAGCTCGAATCTAACGAAGAAAAAATTGTAACCATACGTTTAGATCACGAATTAGTTCGACCCAATACTATTGAATTGAGAAATACTAGTAAACCTGTCGCAGGAAAATAACGACTCCACCGTAACCTGCACAGAAAAAGAATTCAATGTGTGGTAAAGAGTCTGAGAAACTGGATTCATAATCCAGTATTAGCTCTGAATGTTAATGAGTCGACTGCTGAAGGAGAAAAGGCTTTACAAGAGGTTTACAGAGCACCTTATTTTCGGAGTCTACGAACGAAAACAAGTCTCGCTAGTGCAAGAAAGAGCTCCCTCCCTTCCGCCCGAGGTGTTCACTGACGGTGTCAGCAAAATTTTCAGGCATTCTAGTCTAAAAAATTATGGACTTCGATTTCCTTCGAAACCACTGCGACTGACTTTCGAATCTTGACCCTTTTAGATAGTGAATCATACTTCTGCTATAATCCGAATTTTAACGGGCTTTTAGTGCCAAGTGGCCTAGTGTTGAGACAACATAATGTGTACCACAAGGTGAGCTTGTAACGTGTGATGAATTTATTACGAGATTTCGAAATCACATTCTAGCTAGAAGTCGTTTAGATGAATAATCTCATCATTCTTTCTCCCGATAAGTTATTTTAATAAATGATATTCCAAAGTTATTTAAATACCATTATACTATCAATTCGATGGATATCTTTACTGGAATTTGGGACCTAATGTCGAATAGCCCTCACAGAAATTTCTTGGAATAGAAGACACGTGATCAGTTTCAAAAGTTTAAGTTAATGTAAAAACATACGAAAATCAAGGATCCCTAAATCTAGAAGTGCGAAAGTCGAATGAAACTGGCTTCGATTATCATTTCACTTTCACTCGCGTTCTGCAACCACAGCGACAATGAAGACTCGATTAGAATTTTTGTTTCTATTTGCGATCAACGTTAGCATCATTAAAGAAACGACGGCTACAGTGCACATACTGTGTAGAGGGTAGTCAATCTTTCAGTCAAATTGTACACTTCGTCGTAAAATCGTCACCGAGGATTTGAGATAACTAATTGTTAGCACAAAAAAATTATATCACCGCTCATATAAACGCGAAATAAACTTCGCTGACCAGACTCTCTTTGTACAACTAGACACAAAAACGTAAAAAAAATTATAAACGCAATAAAAACAAAAAAATTGGCCAAAAACCTTTACTGACAGCAATGAACCACTAAGCCCTTGCCTTCAAAGAGACAGAAATCCAGATTATCAATGTTTGAAAAAAAAATGTCGTGTAGATGGCGTCCTTTTCTACATAATCATTCATCCAATTACGCTGCCATTGCTGTCAATAAATAATTTTTGTAAGAAAAGATGCTACAGAAGTAACCACAAACCAAGATGAAGCTCGCGAGAGAGAGGCTGAGGTGCAGCAGGGAAGTCGTGACGCCAATGTAGAGCGCCCAGTGGAGGGGCAGGGGCAGCATGCCGTAGCTGACGAAGACGGTGAAGAGGAGGTACCAGACCATGTTGTCGTGCAGCTGCGACGGTCCAGTTTCCATGTTCAGGCTCAAACTTGCCCAAGGGAAGACATGGACAACATGGGGAGTTGGTGCAGCGTCGGTGCTCAGCGCGACCACGGACTCGGCTGCTCTGATGGGGTTCGAATTCATCTCCGAGAACAGGTATTCCACTTGACCTAAAACACCTGCAGGAAACGAAGATGTGTTATGAATAGAGGGACTTCGTCTCCAATATCAGTACGATTTAAATTTGTAAAAAAGATGATAGATCATGCCACAGAACCTGAAAAAGCCATTCCGAAACACAAAGTTGGCTTACTTTCTTCAATCAATGGAAAAAAGGATGTGAAAGTTCCCCAGACGTACCGGAAATGTCCATATGCACTGCATAAAACGAATAGTTTACCTGTGCAGTAATAAAATAGAAATTATTCTGCATCATTCCAGTGCGAATATACGTAGTTTTAAATTTGAAGTTCATTATTTCCCTAAATAATATTTTTCCTAACCCTGGAACTAAAACTGTAGTAAATTTTCTTTTGAACTCTGCGAGTAAGAATGATATTGTTTTATATTTTTCCTGTTAAATATATATAAGGTACGAACTATTGGTTCGAACTTTGACTGTAGCTATAAAAACCCAAAAGAATAATTTTTTCATGGATAAGTAAATTCAAACATTCCCAGCTTTCGAGATAACGAAACTGAAAAAATTAAGTAGGGTCTATCTAGCTACGATCGGGGCAGTCTCCACATTAGTAGGTGATGGAAACTCATTTGATTATATTAATTATATGAACTTTATTACGGAATTGATATGAAAATAGAGGTTCAAAATGTCCACCTGCTACGACAACGCAGATCTGATACCTGGCGATTCCCGGACCCAATAAAGCACTCGTGGATCATCCGCAGTGAGTCCTGCAGCATCATTTATCCAGCATCATTAATAGACCAATGAGGTCCATTACCAGCATCCACTTAGGTTTCATAAATTATGCTCCTTACGTGGCCCCAGAGGTAAAAGTCCAAAGCTGTCAAATTTAGAGATGCCGATGACTATGGTACTGGCCCAAAGCTTCCTATCCACCTGTTGGGTAAAGTACGGTCTAGATAACTTTTACGTTTCGACATCTCGAAAAGGATGAATCTTTTCAATTTTACTGATTCCTGAAAACGTTCTTTTTAATCGTTATACCTGCTGTCTGAGTGTGTACCATTAGTTTCCAAACACCTTGTATTTGTTCGTGTGTCCTAGCAGACTATAGCTTCGCTTTTTCATTTCATGATATCACAGGACCAAGGGTATTTATGTTTATAGGAGGGGAAGAAAATGATGGAAACATGTAGCATCAGAGCAAGAAAACTCTG
Organism: Orchestia grillus; assembly: GCA_014899125.1. Classification (NCBI taxonomy): domain Eukaryota; kingdom Metazoa; phylum Arthropoda; class Malacostraca; order Amphipoda; family Talitridae; genus Orchestia; species Orchestia grillus. The sequence continues at coordinate 23,309 of VOMN01016412.1, read as the reverse complement.
AAGTGTCTATAAAAACAGTTAAGCTTGTTCATTGCTGTTTTCGACTTATAATTACTGTTGCTTAATAAGTTTTGCTAAAAATTGCTGCTTCTTTTCAGACATCACTCTTTGAAGGTAATTAAAATCATTACAATGACAGATTTATCGGACTTTGAAAGAAGTTAAATAGTTGGTGCTTGTATGGCGCGCGCAAGTGCAACGAAAACAACCGAAATGTTTCGTGTTACAAGAAATGTGTCGGAAGAAACGACAGCCTCAATTGAGCGAGTAAGAAAAACAGCCTTGTCGCAACAAAACTTGGAATGAAAAACAAAACTTTCAGACCGAACTCTTACGCGAATTGATAGAAAAGGTCACAAAAAATACAGGTCCAAAAATTACTCCAGAGCTTAATGCTTACTTTAAGAACCTAAGAACAAAAAACTATACGCCGGAAGCTGCATGATGCTGGATTTCACAAGAGGGCTACAATTAGAAACCACTTCTTTCAAAAGGAAATGTTGCAGAGCTTTTAGAGCGGTGTAAAAACTTACAGAACTGGCCCCTAGAGCAGTGCAAGACTTTTCTTCTCTTGATGAGTCATTCTTTACCTTATTTCTTCCCACTGGCCGAACATACGTGTGGCGATTGCCCAGCCTGCCTGGGTGAAAATCTCTGGGCGAAAAAAAAAATTTCACCCAGACTGCCATCTGTCAACTGTTCAATATGGAGGAGGAACTGCGATGATCTCGGGCTACCTCATAAAAATTCCCAGGCCCTATGGTTTCTTTTAATGGTAGAATTAGTAGTCAAGGCTATTGAACCATTTTATCAGATAAATGCATGAGGTTGCGCGACTGTTTCAGGAGGGAAACGTAATATTTCAAGGTGATAATACACCAATTCACACAGATAAAGTTGTTTCTGAATGGCACGAGGAACATTCTATTGAAGTTGAACATCTTATCTGGCCACTACCGTCACAGATCCTAATACCATTGAACATTTATAGCGCTCTAGCAGGACCCGTAAGATTTCATGGAAATTTACATAAACAAACTTTAGACAAACCAGCCCATAAGAAGTAGTCCTCTCAAGTTTTGGACAGAGGTTAAAGGCTCAGGTCAGAGATAGTTCGGTCTTGAAAGCAATTTTCTCCTCGATGACGCGAGTAGTGTTAACTCTAATAGGGAGACTGAAAATGTGCCGCGAAGACTGCCTTTTTATAGCCAAACATGCAACCCGTATACAGGATACTTCGCTCGAGACCTAAAATTTCACTTGAAAAGTGGCGAAGCGTGACATAACGGTACGTACTTACAAGTGTATTAATATATATATATTTCTGAAAACAAGCGAGGAGTTGATCTCTTCCCCATCATCGTAAGAAATGGGAACAATTGAAGCTATTGAATGGATAAAATTTCTTTGGAAATAATTAAAACTTTCGACGAGTACATTCCTAACAGGATTCAAGCTACAATTACTACCCAAAGTGGTCCCACCCCATGTTAAAATTTATTTATCCCAAGTTTCTAAAAGTTTCTATTATTTAGTACAACCCATGCGTGACCCCATTTAATTTTTTACAAAAAGTTACTTCTCGATAGTAAGACGCTTAAATTTTTTTCGGTGCAATAATAAAAAATAAATTCCTCAAACTATTTTTCTAAAAAGAGAAAAATAAGTGTGTTTGCTAGATGGTTAAATGAACATTTCTGACTGTGTGAAGAACAACGTATTCGACTTGACAAATACATGGTGGCACGTAAGTAACGCACCCTTTTACAAAATTAATAAAGAAAAAAGTATACACTGGGTTTTGGTAGACATGATACGACATGTAAATAAATTTTAAAAGTTCCTCTATCGTTTGCAATTATTCAAATCTCTTTACCTCTCATACTTTTTTCATTATTAATTTTTTGAAAGGGTGCGTTACTTATGCGCCACCCTGTACATAAGAGTCGTACCTCAAGCTCCGTGCTCCACGGAGTCGAGGTATTTAACTACTCTTGGATAAGGCACTTGTCTCCCAAGACAAATTAAACACAAAAATTGTACAGATTCGTAAAACTTAAATAGCGGTAAAAACGTTGGCGTCAAATGAAACAGAGTTTAAGTTACTATTAGATATACAACTGCGGCCGACCCACACGAAATCATATTCGGTTGTAATAAGAGACGTATCATTCAGCAATTCTTTTCACCAGTTTCCGATGATCGATTGATCAATGAAAGTAGAGCCCGTACGAGTTATTGGGAATTCTAGAACCCACAGAACTCCCATTTGCGTACGCCAGATTCACGTAAGACATTCTTAGAAACCCCACAATGGACATCCAATCAGAAACAGAAATTCTTAAAGAAAGACTCTCCGGCCTTCATTAGGAACGAGAAGCGCAAAGCCGAAGGATGCATGGTTGCCCTGCAGTTTATGCCTGCAGGTTGTAACTTCTCACCGGTTTTGATTACTGGAAATACTGTAGTCTAATGACGAGCAAACTTCCGCATGCAATTAAAAGGCAAGTCAATGTTCGAGAAATAAGACACGTGCCGTTTCGTACTTCTTATCTTCTAAGCCTCTGAAGCACGGGTCGACAACGCTAGTTACGGAGATTTAAAGTAAAGGAATAATTTTATCGGTGGGCACGTCGAAAACCAACAAACATTAAGAACGAAGGTTCAGATAAATGGATTGCTGATGGGATTCAGGAAAACTAACAAACAATAGAAACAATTACAAGAAAAAAGGAAAGGAACAACTGAGCGTTTGATAAAGGCTGTGGTTGCGCTAGTTCAGATGCAGCATCTAAGAAAAAAGAGCTCGTCAATTCAGGACAACTTGAATGTGAAAGCAATATATTGAACCTAAAGGAAAAATATATAAATTAAAAATTTAACTAAAAAAAGAGTTTAAAGGCAATTTCTCCTAGAAAACAGACACATTGACTCTTGCGTTCACCCTGCGCGTAAGATCTCAATGTCCCATCATATTCTCTGAGATAATTCCGATGTTGTGGAACTCACGCGACGCACCTTTACCGCGGGCCGCGTGCTAAGTTGACAGCGGAAAATCCCTTGTAACTCTTTCTCTTTACAAAATTTTTTCAAGCAGTAGAGAGACAAGCTCCTATAGAAACACAACACCACCCGATCACACGCACGTACGGGAGAACCGACTATAGTATCACCGTATCCGACCATACTGACTGGGAATATAACGGTATCCGGTAACACTAACTGAAATAATGCCATATCCGATCTCACAAGCTAAGAATATTACAGTGCCCGACAACACTAGCTGGGAATTTTACAGTATTCTTTAATACAGGGTGCTAGGGCTATTTAGGGGCATTTTTAGTATGTTAAATAAACAATATTTCATCAAAACTGTATATATTCAAATCATATTTGTTCAAATGTCCTTCTAATACTTCCCTTGAATCTACCTTCGGCTTCAATGAATGCTTCTATGCGGGTCCGAAACCGGTTTCAAGTTGAAAGTGATTCTTATTCATTTCGGAAATCATGTGGAAAATCACGGCCTTCAGTGAAGCTATGGTACAACGAGGATGTGATTGGGCTGCCTCTCAGCAACGCTCCACACGTAATAGTCCTTAGGATTTAAATCTTGCGAGTTAGTGGCCACGAATTGGGGGTCACATGATTGTTAAAATTTTCTGATAACCAATTTTGGGTTGCTATGGCTTTGTGAGAAGGTGCAGAATCCTACTGAAGAAGTATGGCCTTCCATGGCATACTTTACCTATTCAGGGTTTAACAACCGTTTTTGGAACATCAATGTAACCAGCAGCATTAACCCTAACAGACTGGAAAAATGTTAGGTGGTTTGACATGACCATCACTACTCACGACTTTTTCTTTTTCTTGTCTTTTTATTTCTTTGGTTAATATTTTAAATTGAACGGGTTATTTGAAATAAAAAATAATATTGTAAATGATTCCAGTGTGTAATGAACTTGAAGCGACATGGCCTCAAATAGCCCATGCACCCAGTACTAACTGAAAATATAACAGTATCCAGCTGAACTAATAATTTTAGAGTATCCGATAAAAGTAACAATATTACAGACCCCCATAATACTAACAATATTACAGACCCCGATAATACTAAGAATATTACAGTATCCGATAATACTAACAATATTACAGTATCCGATAATACTAACAATATTACAGTATCCGATAATATCAACAATATTACAGTATTCGATAATATTTACAATATTACAGTATCCGCTAGTACTTACAATATTACCGTATCCGGTAACACTATCTGAGGATATTACAGTATCCAACAACTGTAGCTGGGAATATTACAATATGGGATAATACTAACTGAGCATATAGCAGTATAGAATAATAATACTAACTGAACATATTACAGTATAGCATAATAATACTAACTGAGAATATTACAGTATAGCATAATAATAATAACTGAGCATATCACAGTCTCTGGTAACACTAGCTAAAAATATTGCAGTATACGCCGATCCTGAGACCATTACAGTATCCGACCACTCGAACTGAGAAGAAAAGCCAAGACAAAGCAAACGTCTTTGGGCATGATGTAAGACAGAAAATAGACCTGTAATAAATTCCCAGGGCAAGAAATTACTTGCACGAAACTCAGGTCTTAACACGCAAGAACTAATGAGCTTCTTGGCCGCGGTCGATAATGACAAGAAAAACGGCATGCTCGACCACAGAAAACGTGAAATGGGAGATACTAATGGGACAGTATTTATGTTGAATTGATGGTTTCGACATGGTGAAAGATAAAACAAATGTTCTAATTTAAATATATACTCCTATTAAGAATGGTTTGTAAGGTTTTAATTAGTCCAGTGAATCAATCAAAACAGAACTAAATATTTCACTTTCGTAGAACATCTAAAGCCAAGGAAGTGGAGCAGATGGCATAACCCTCAACAATCGAGAAAACAAGCAAGAAAGTGTTTCAAACATGATCAGTAAACCAAATTTGGAATTAGTTCACAGTAGCGAGTTAGAAACGATAGAGAATTAGAGCTAATATGAAGGAACTCAGCCCTTAAACATAGCCAACGCAAGATTGCTGTAACTTCCAATAAGTAAGATCTTACATGCAGGGACAGGCTGGCGAATGCCAGTAAGTGAGATCCTACATGCAGGGACAGACAGGCGAATGCCAGTAAGATCCTACATGCAGCGACAGACAGGCGAGTGCCAGTAAGTAAGATCCTACATGCAGGGACAAGCAGGCGAATGCCAGTACGTAAGATCCTACATGCAGGGACAGGCAGACGAATACCAGTAAGTAAGATTCTACATGCAGGGACAGGCAGACGAATACCAGTGAGTAAGATCCTACATGCAGGGACAGGCAGACGAATGCCAGTAAGTAAGATCCTACATGCAGGGACAAGCAGGCGAATGCCAGTAAGTAAGATCCTACATGCAGGTACAGGCAGGCGAATGCTCTTCCCGGCACTAAGAAATGAAAAAGATCCAGAAAGCGCCCGCAAGAAAAATTGCTTCAAGTACAACTTTCGCTGCCAAAAGAAACATGCAAAATTTCAGAAAAAAAGTCTTGTACCGCGGTAGAATATTAGCTAAATTTAATGTATCAGGAAATTAAAATTAACTAGCGTAACTCCTAACATAAACAAATGGCGAAAATTACACAATAACATCGAACGTATAGAGATGTTATCTCAACACACTCGGGAGGAGAAGTATGAGCTAGTCAAGGTACGAGTAGAAAACCCGAGTTAACAAAGAGCGAGTTCTCAAGCGCGAGTCATGGCAGATGCTTCAAAAAACAGAAACCGATATCGATCGAAGCGGATACACTACCTCTCATGTGCCAACACGAGCTCAGATCCCCATATTTAAGCTGTAAAGACGAAAATACGGGGATTAAGATTTCACTACAGAAATTCCAGAGGAAATAAATTCTGTTCAAAAAGATGTTGAGCCGGAGAAGATTCCTTGCATCATCAAAACAGAAACTAAATTCTGTTTTCAGGGGCAGAGTTGTGGAACGAACTTATCCTTCCAAAGCTTAAAAACTTTGAAAAATAATTATCAGCTTATATATCGGATTGGAAGATATTTCGAGAAATGTAAATTAAAACACAGGATTTTAATATGAAGAATTCAACTGTTGCATTACTTATCTACACGGCAGCTACAAGAACCGAACTTCGGAGTGTAGTACGTGAGCTCGTGGACAAAAAATTAGTTACCTGTTGTTTTACGAGGGTCTATCATGGAGAAAAGGGAGGGACCGTCGTATTCTGAGGCTATTTCAACTACACAGAAGTGGGTCCTTCAGTTGAGGTATCCGTCAAACTGAACCAGCATGGCTACATTGAGTTGCAGTGCTAGATAACAAAATTCTGCAGCTTGTGCAATATCACAATGAAGAAAGGTCTGTTGCTTTGCCTATCTTTCATGGTGAAAACGACCGAGTGCACAGGGCTAGGAACTGTCATTGATTGGTATGACAGTCAGGCATTTAGATTGGCCATATAAGCTTCCAGACATGAACCCAAAAGGAAATTCGTGATACTACCTAAAACGAAAAGTTAAAAGTTAAAAAGATTGTCCACGTATTGTGGCCGCACTACGAGATCAGTTGTTGCAAAACTGACTTAAAATCGAACAGGTTTAAAATTGAACACAATACTTGAGTATTACGAATGCTAGAATGACGCGTTATGCGAAGTAAGGTGACAGGGAAATAACGAGGAATGTTCAAACTTCCCAATACCAGAAAATTAATAGTTATTGAGCCACAGGAATATCCAAGAACCTTTCACTAAACCGAACTTGAATGAATTTCAGGAATACCATAATACCTTACACACTGTACATGGTAATACTAGAATAGTGAGCAGCATAGACGAAAACCGAAACGATAAACGTCAGTGACATCACGCTCTCTCAAGCCAATCACATCACACGGAAGTATTTTAGATTCTAATTTGTGTACTCAACTTATCGACATAAGCATTCCATTTTAAAAGAGAAATATAATTCAACGAAATTTCGCTCATTTCTGTAGATACAAATTAGCATATTAATGGCAGCGTGCATGGTGTCGAACAGACTCATTAAGCTAACTCGATAACGTTTTATGCATTTAGGAATCTTGAAGAGCAAAGAGGCGCTCACTTTTACAACGATAAATTTTATTTATGCACAGTCAGTCGATCTACGCAGAAACCATTACAAATACACCAGCACAAAGAAACCAGTACAAATCTACGCAGAAACCAGTACAAATAAACCAGTACAAATCTACGCAGAAACCAGTTCAAATAACCGTGTTTGCCAACCAACAGCAGTTACTTCAACCATGGTCCAGGTTATCAAATGAAAAATTAATAAAAATCAATGAAGCAGATATCGTCCTTAACATCTGAATTAAATTACTCGACTTCCTGAAGAAATGTTAGACACAAACGAAACACATATCGAAGATTCTTCGAAGCAGCACGAAAAACCGTCACATAAGCCGTTTGTATGAATTGAAATTGCATACAGAAGGCAGGAAGTGCAGAAAGTATAGAACACTTAGTTTAACTTTGTCATCGCCCTGTCAATAAGTTTCTAAAAAAAATTATATTAATGAGCGAAAACCTTGAAAAACAAGCAGGCGCCACGCATTTGAACCCCTTCCCCTCCCCAAGCTCTCCCAGTAAAATACTGTTTACGGCAAAACTAACGGTGTGAACTGTTTTCCACTTGAAGGAACGTGGAATATATGCACAAGGTGTATTCTCATACAATATCCCCTGTGCATAGCAACAACAAGTTATGAAGGAAGGGGAAGAAAAGATATGGCATCATCAGTGAAAAAGGCATGAAAATGGAAAGTAGCAAGGTGGGGATGAAAGAAGTCTCGAAAGACTACCTTGAACTGAGGTAATCTAACGATGTCCCCTAGGGATGGTAGTCCCTATAGCATAAGATAGAAAACCCTTCAAATGTTCATAAATTGACGTAAAAAATACATATTCGCAGTTAAAATACACAAATCAAAAAAATATTTTCATTATATCTGTAAATAATGAACCTCCTCAATTTCATATGTAATTAGTCATGCATATAATACGAAAGGAATATATTATGCTTTTATAAAAAGAAACAAAATTCAAAAATCGCAGTTTGATGCACAATAAGTAAGTACGGTTGTCAGGTTACAGGCTCGTGAATAGAGGAGTAGTGTAAAGAATATGTGAGATAATATGCATTTAACTATTAGGTCTATTTCTTCAGAAAATAATCATTGCTTCAATTTACAAGGCTGAGATCCTTGGAAACCGTGATCAGATATTAAGAAAAGGAAAAAAATCCTCAGTTTCTCCTGAATCGTATACGGATACGAGACTTGAAACTTTGTTTCTGAAGACAAGTTTAAAGCAAATAAATGAATAGACTTAACTTTCAAAGTGAATTAGATCTAAAGCTGCGGAGAGAGCCCAAAGCCCTGCAAAGCTAAAGAAGGCAATTACGAACATTTATAGAAGTCTCACCAATAAAATGGCTTGGGACACGCGTGAGCCGTTCTTGCAAGACTATAGTTTCTAAACTAAGGATAATATTATCATGACTTTTTATCTCGAGCACTGTGGGCCTACATTTAAAATTAAATGTGCTCGATACGTGGAAAGCAACCGATTTCCGTAAGTTGCCCTAAAAACAGGCTTTATTCGCACTCCACAACCCAAACTTCCTCAACACGCAAATATGACTGCGCGAACATCCCATGATACAACATAGTAAAAATGATGCTGGCTTAGCAGGAGGGACCAGAACATGTTGCGTTAAAAAAACCTGTCAAAATTCAAAGTCACCTCAACGATGATCTGCAACTGTTAGAGTTCAACATGAAAATTCTTGGAAGCTTAAAAGAAAATTCACATCAGCCCCGCAATGACAAGCTGGCCACAGTCAGTACCCTAGTCAGCTTTCAGTGAGGAAAAAGTTCAAGAGAATATTTAGCTCGAACTGAGATAACCACACCTCACTGAGGTAGCACAAAAAATGCCCTCAAATGCCGTTGCAAGTCTCAAGTTACGCATCCATTCTCAAGTTCTTATTTTTGCTAAAAAGGGCGTACAGTTATTTTCTCGCATTTCATTAACGTACCTTAATACAATGCAAAGATTGATCAGGAAAATTTACCTGAATTTGATGACAGCATTCAAAAACAAGACGTAGATGTGCTACAGCACATGCTCTGAAATAGTGTTGCTATACCTTCAATATAAAATCAAACAGCAGTGTCTCGTGTGAACCAAAAAACCATATGTAGTACCGCTTGCACTACATGTAATACACCATTCTGATGTTCCTCAAAACTTTTTCAGAATAAAAAAATGAGTGTGTGAAGCAAATCTATTATACGCAATTAACTCCGCTAATATATTAAGCAGTGCATTTTTGCAATGTAAACACTACATACTGAAGAAATTACTTCTTCGAAAATGATTTACATTTACTCATCAACGAAATTAGTATTTAGCATGAATTCTTGGTCAAGAAAGAACCATTAAAACATACGCTTATAAGAGCAGTTATTATTATAATCTTGTGAACTCAGACGTGGCAGAACTATGACTTCAGGACCCTCTTAGAACACCTAGAACCCCAACACCTGCATTCATTTGCATTCAATAAGAAAAACATCAAGAATGTACATCGCATCAGCAGCGTACTCCGTCTCGTCTTCTGCTGCTCCCTTCACATCAAACCCGGCCACTCGTAAAATAAACACGAGCCTAAATTAAATTCTCTGACCGGTGACAATGGATATGATATCGGACGAGCTTCTCGCAGAGGGTCAATAGCTCAAGAGTCCAAACTTCGCAATTTCGGAAAATGAAAAGAAGTCGGCATGCGAATCATCCTGTGACTGATCAAGTTACGATCAATGGGCAGACGCCCGAAGAAAAATTTAAGATGAGAGCAACAAAACTAGGATGAATATTTGTAATTCAAGCACATCATTGACCACGGTGCAATGGAACCTAGATTGCGCTCTAAGTCAGCTCATTTATCTAGAGTCAAGAAAGTAGAAATCAACTCCAAGAACAAAGTTCGATCAAAGACGATTCACAAGTAATCGAGCTAATTTTTAATTTTTCTAACACTTTAATACAACACCATACGGAACTTGACATCAGAGAAAAAGTTTCCAGAAGACAATGTTTTGAAAACTGCAATTGCTTCGAGTCTGAAGCGCCTTGAAAGATCAGCCCCTCGCTCGTAGTTGATGTAAAATAACACAACGTACTGTGAGAGAAAAGTTTTTACGGCTGGTAATTGCCTGGACAGCCGCTGCGCCCATCATTTCGCGGGCCGTGACTGCAGCACCCAAGTTCGCTAGTGAAGCAGCCAGACCGGATGGAAATACTCCAAACTTAAAAAACACAGATACTCTGTGATACACGCCCACTCATTTTTCTAAAAAAAAACATGAACTCTGTGGACAAAACCAGCGACAGAATGTGAAGTGCCCGTTATCGTTCTCAGAATCAGCCTCTGCTTTAAACACAGTGCATAATTCGCAAGTTCACTTCGCCACCACATCGCGTCAGTTGCAGAGGAAGGTGCAACCTGGGCTACAACTCAACGGTCCAGAGGATGGCACATGCAAAACACGATGACTTTTAATGCGGGGTTGGAAGGAATCATCATTCTTGAGAGGAAATTTTAGATAGTATTTTATGGAATGACTCGAGCAATAACCAACAGAGGATCTTTGGACGAATTGAACGCTGTAAAATATGCGACTACAAATATGATCGCGCTTCGTGTATTCCTCATTTGATCCAAAATCGAGGAACTTACCATAGCTTTAAGATTAAAACTGACACTAGAAATAAAAATTTAAGGCGAGACCCTTGAAACTAGCATGACGATGGCATCAAAAACGATACCATCGTGGCTGTAGTGTTCCCATCGTGGCTGCAGTGTTCCCACCGTGACTGCAGTGTTCCCATCGTGGCTGCAGTGTTCCCACCGTGGCTGCAGTGTTCCCATCGTGGCTGCAGTGATCAGGACTACAGGAGGACACCGCGAGCTCTCTGCTTGAGGTCATTACTTCGAGGGCCTCATCGACCAGCCGCCCGGCGAGGTCCGAGCTCGTTGTCGATCCTCTATCTACTGCTACTGCTCGCTGTCTACTGCTACTGCTCGCTGTCTACTGCTACTGCTCACTTTCCACTGCTACTGCTCGCTGTCTACTTCTATTGTTCGCTGTCAAATGCCACTGCACGCTGTCTACTTCTACTGCTCGCTGTCTACTTCTCACTGTCTACTGCCACTGCTCGCTGTCTACTGCTACTGCTCGCTGTCAACTGCTACTGGCAGCTGTCTACTTCTGCTGCGCGCTGTCAACTGCTACTGGCAGCAGTCTACTTCTACTGCTCGCTCTCTACAGCTAGGCAGTGGTACAGCTTAGCAGGCGCAAGCTCTATCAAGAAATTATGTCCTGTTTTTTAACGACTCCGAGTTATAGTTATTTTACCTAATTTGACGACCGACCTCGAGTTCTTATTAGTTACTCTAATTTAACAATCCCGAGTTGTAGGTAATTGTAATAACTTAACGACCCCGAGTTGTAATTATTTTCTCTAATTTAACTACCTCGAGTTGTAATTACTTACTCTAATTTAACAACCCCGACTTGTAATGATTTTCTCAGAATTTAACGACCCTGAGTTCTTAGTATGGAAATATTCATCCGCATACTTCCTCAAGGAAGGAATTTTATTGGTGACCAACCGCCTAGTGAAATGACAGCAATGAAAAACAATACAAGCACTACTCCCAAACGATGTCGGCCAAACAACTGCACAGCAAATTCCTGCATAACTAAATCCACTTCATGCCTCAGAAGCCGCTCCTTATTGAAATATCACGACCACGAAAGCCGCCAAAATCACCACCACAGAGTGTAAGGGTAAATTAAGCGTAAATTACCGTACCCTGCCTTGACATCAGTAAGAATAGGTTAATGCAAATTTCCCGCGACAAAAAAAAACTGAGTGAAATTTTACTTGGCGCTACAAAAGAAAGAAAAACGGGAGCTAAAGTTTCTACAGATATTGCGGAGTCAATGAGCGATCACCTCAGGAGTGACCCATGGTTTGATGATGGAAGATTAGGTGATCGCCTTCATGAGCAACAATGACTTCAATTTTTCAAAAATTAACTTTTTTAATGTCTATATTAACGAGAAAGTATTTCTGGTATCCACCTTGCACATGAAAAAATGAATAAAATGTTGTTCAGTCTGTTACACATGATCGATGTCCACCGACCACATCAGATCATCTGATGTACGGGAAATAACGACGAAGTAGGATTAGGATGTCTGCCCCTCTCCAACTCGACGTACTCAATATCGTGATGGTAGCAGCAGATAGGAAGCTGTAATTCTACCGAAGAGCCATTCAAATATTGTTTGCGAACCAGGATTGAAGAGTCCAAGCCTACAATGGGAGCCAAAGCGTTGGCAATTATAAAGCGAAAAAATTTCCGAAAACCTTTCGACTCAAATACGAGAGTTGCAAGCTATGATTCGAACAATTTTCACTTCCGGATTCAGGTTTGAACTCAAAACTCGTTTCTTAAGTGATTAATTTTTCCCTTGCGTAGATCCATGAATGTACGAACGTTAGGCTCGTCCGAGATGCTAGCGTAGTGTAACCGCTTCCACCGCTATCTACTCAAGGTAACTTGCTACCCTAACTGCATCTATCGTCAATGTTACAACAAGAAACGTACCCTATCTCCACCAGATTGTCGTCAGCGCTACAAACATCCAGCGACGCACCCCACTTGCGCAAAATTGCCGTCAATGTTAATAATATGCAGAAAGGTTCGCCATTCTGCAAGTCAAGCAGTCCTCACAAGGTTCACGCACTCGTCGCACTGCAATTTGGAACACTTTTAGCAGTAATCGTTTGGTCAGGAATTCTGAAGCGGCCGCTTGCATCAAGAGGCCCATAAAGCAATTCTTTGGGTAGGCTGCTCGAGCATTCAAGCCGATTCTTCAAGCTAAAATTCCCATTCAAAGTTACCATAGGAGTGGGCTATTGTGAACAAAAAATACAAAAAACGATAAAAAAATAGGTTCATACACATCGAGTTCTCTTTTGATAACTAGTCAGACAAATTCGTTTTCCTTAAAAAAGGGGTAAATATTAAATAGTTTTTAACTACGGCATTCCAGTGAAGAAATTTGATTCGTCTCTAGCGTCCTTCGCCATTAATTATCGCCGAAGGTGAAAGAACCATCGGTATATTATTAGTGGGACCTTGAGCTTAATCGCTTGATTAAATAATCCGTTAATGCGAGCCATTCAAGTCTTAACTTAGAATCCTGACCCATATTTTGTAGGCCATAGGATGCATGTATATCCCTCCATGCATGTGTTTTGTACAAACACATCTCGTATATCCCTCCTCACTGATACGTTCAACATAGATCAAACGAAAGAAATTACACCTGTGCAGACTGGAAAACCGAAACTTTCTCCACTTCACATTGTAAGAATTGTCACGACCTTCAGATGTATACGCACTATTAGCTCGCAGGGTTTTACAGCGCAAGTGTCGTGAAGCTCTCTTTACCAACTAGCAGTAAGACTCTCGCGGGCGAAAAGTTAACAAGGTAAAGCAAACACACTTTGTACACATGCCGATGATGTCATAACTTTCAACGGGTGTGCTACTTTTCGACCACAGATCCCTTCTCCGCACACCGACTTCACGCCCTCTTACACAAATCCTACCCTCGTGGGAGATCTGCAGAGCGAGTGGGAAATTGCGGCAGACGCGTGTGCCTTACAAACAAAAATTACGGAACCGAATGATAGTCCCAACATGATGAAATAGAACTGAAGAAGGAATGGCAGTATTTCTGAATTGGGCCAGAATGGAACTCGCATATATAGCCTTCAAGTCTGCTCCCTGTGTTTGGAAATAAGAGCAATTAGGATGAAGTCTGGCCGAGGGAAAGTATTTTGTCACGATAAAATGAACTATTAAATACAAATTACATTTTATAAAGCACTGGGGGTTTTTGAGCAGGCATTAAACGATAAACGCACTTGAGTAATCTCGCGCGTAATTAAGATCAGCAATAACGGGAATTGATACCACTTCTTCCTCTATGATTCAACTTTGCTCGATGTTGAAATCTGGAGAACACTTGATCATCTAATTTGACGTCAAGAAAAGATCCTGAAACAAATAAAAACTCACTGAATTAAATGCGAATGCTCCGAGGGAAGTGATGCCAACAGTTTTATAAGCAACGTTTGATAGGCTCGTTAATTTTCGTGTTAAAACTGCAAAATCCATGCCAATAAAAAGTTACGGAGATTATTTTGAACAGAATAACTGACATGAAAGAGCCCAACAACGAGAAGGTACAACTTTGCATCAAAGAAAATGAACGCGGTTCTCTGCCGCGTGCAGCAGCAGCGGCCACATATCCTGCAACAGCCTCTGAAATTAACAACAACAGCTGAACACGGTAGAGACGAAAAAATTTGGAACAAAAATGTGGTGCTAAAATTTAAACCTAAATGCATAATATTCATGTAATAAATATACGGTTGGTTTTCTTTTTGAAGGTGCCGTGTTTTAGCAGTCAGAATGCACAGAATAACACGTGGGCAGACAAGGATATAATGAGCAAATTTCTGGAAAATATGAAATTAAACGAATTGTACTGGGCTACATAATAGATCTGCAAAATATCATCTTGAAGTATTATTATACTTCAGTCGTTAGTGAAATTCACGGTCAAAGTATAGCAACCCTCCGGCAGACAGGTAATGGATTTACAAATTTATACAGAATTCGGATTGATGATGTTAAAACTCACTTGGGTGATCCAATATTTTTCAATGTGTATTATGCAAGAAATGAAAAGAATTTCACGTCATTTAAAGTCACTTATGAACTGTATTGATGAATTTTTCCTTATCTAGAGCTGAGACAGGTAAAGAGTAAATATATGAAGTAGCGCTCAGAGTAAATGATCCCGTAAAGTTTCTCAGGAAAATCTGAAATGACAGTACAATATTCCTAGTATTTTTTCCTTCAACTTCGTGGAACTTATAAATCCGGTAAGAATTACGTCGTAATCAGGCAAGAGAATCTATTACAAACACACTAATGATTTAAAAATTCCCTACGAACTTGGCCTAGATTCTGGGCTCACACGTGGACGTTAAGCGTTTCATGTACCGTACAGTTTACATAAAGTGGTGGATATGTTGATCGAGCACCCGACAAATTAACGCATGACTTTACTAATAATGAGTAAGTTAATGAGATTTTGACTGATGGAAGCTACTTAAACTGGAAGTCAGTGTATAAATAAAAGTTTTACTTGGATTCCATTTTCAAGAAGTAATTACAAAAACATAGGATTTTAAGATGAATTTTAATGGATATAAAGATAGCACAACCAATAAAAATTTCTTGGCCCGTATCACAACACATGCGACATTGAAGTAATATCATAGAACAAAAACAAGACAGACACCGGTGCTGTGCTGAGTTGTACTGAACTTTTTGAAACGTCTAAGATTTAAATATATAAAATGTATCAGAATGGGAAGAAGGTGTACACTGACCGAAAAGGAAAAACGTCGAATAAAAGTATTATGTTGCGAAAGATGTTCTTTTTCGGTAATTTCCAGGAACATTAACAGGTCTAGAAAATTCATGAGCTCTTATTTTCAACATCCAGAATCGTACGGATACAAGAAATCGACCGGATGTCCATCAAAGCTAACTCCGACCAGCCTTCGAAGGCTGCTGCGCGAAGCTTCTCTTCCCAGGAAAAGCTCGAGGAGCCTGCAAACGTCCTTTGATTCAAACCTAACACCCAGGAGAACGTTAAAAAAATTTTACTCATCAGAAAACTTTGTGTATTAGAGGCGAATGACAGCACCAGCACTGACGAAGTTACACAAGAAAAGAAGAGAGGACTGGGTGACGTATAAAGCGCAATGGAATGGGAAAGATCAGTCAAAAGTCTTTTCAGATGGAAAAATTGTGTAATTAGGTCGGACATGAGAGTTTTCAGTTCCTTTAGCACGATTTAAGGAAGCAGGAACAAGTCTTCAGCAAGCAGCCTTTTAGAGGATTATCCCTGATGATCTGGCGAGCATTTTCCATCCAAAGTAAGGCGAGTTTGATGAAAATGGGAGGGAGGCAGAACGCACTGAAGTATGCGGAGGTCTAGAAAAAATCTTCCGTTCATAGCCAATCCTCACCAAAATAACGCGGTGCTCCTGCAAGACAGCGCTGCAAATCACACTGTAAAAGTGACAACCAAGTGGCTTAAAAACCACAGTATTGATACTTAGAGTTGGCTCTAAGCCTCCTGATTTGAACCCCATCAAGGATCTCTAAGGTATATTAGCAAGGCAAGCTCATGTCAGTAGGAGACGGTTCGAAAACAAAGACACGTCGAATAAAAACAAAGACACAATAACCATAGAAATGCGTACAAACATAATTAATTCAAGGAATAAACGCTATGTAGATTTAATACTATCTGTAGGGAACACATGTACGAATGAATATTAAGCATTTTTGTAAATTGCATTTTTTATAAGGAGTGCAACCTTTATTTGTATCAAAATTTACCTCAAAATTGTATGTTTCACTCATTATCTTTCAAAAAGTACACTTCATTAAATTTTTGCTCATACTCTGCCTTCCAGTTTAATTAGCTTCCCTCTGGCAAAATTACATCAACTTTGAATCATTGGTAGTAAAGTCATGCGTTAATTTGTGGGGTGTTCTACTATTATTTGCCCACTTCAGACGGATGGACGCCAGCAATGTTGCCCAGCGTAAATACCGAAGTCTGCGAACAACAAAAATACGCAGAAATAAATTGAGCTTTGAATCCAAGACACGATTCCAAACACATAATGGAAACGTCAATCATTCATCTAAAAGTAGTGTCTCTTGTGGGAAATTTTATTTCCAGACAACAACAACGAACCATTTCTGAAACAACATAAAACAATCAAAAATTGAGCGCGTATAAAGCCTCCGCGTTTAAGCGCCACATTCGTAACTGATGCAGCAACATCAGAGTGCAGTTCTGGACGGGCTCGTCCCGAGATAAGAGTTTCATTAACACGGCAATTAGCGACAAAATAAATCTCGGCAAACACATTGTCATTAATTAGAGTTCTAAATGATGACCACGACACAAAAACATTTATTTTTACGGGTGCTCTGTTAATGGGAAATGAAAGTCTACGGACTTTGAAGCCAGCATTCAAGTAACTACAAAATTGCTGCTCGTGAACAACTTTTACCGAGTTTGCCACGTGCAGAGTTTTGATTGAGCGCCTTCACGCAAGGACAGAGTGCTGGGTGATGAAGGTGTAGTGTTGCACGGAGAATTGGTGACTTGCATTTCATCACGCATAGCTAGTGGTGCCTACCCAACATCAAAGGTTTGTGGTTCAACATCATAGTATATAATTTTTACAATCCCTCGTAAGACCACGAGCTGTTACTTAAATGGGTAATGAAATACCCTCATAAATTCGCTAATGATCATTGATAAAAAATGAAAATACATAATCAATCATTTCAATATAGTAGAATTTTTTTTTAGAATGAACTATGACTAAGCGAAGTGATTCATGTGAAATTGAACCTGTGAAACAAATATTTTCCAGCAAATAAACTAAACGACAGAATATTAAGGCTTCCAAAAGGGATTAGGTTCCGTTCTAGAGTCGTAGCGAGCTCAACTTCAGCGGAATAGACTCCCTCACAAACTAGCTATTGTCAAACACATGTGTAAGCAGGGGCAAATAAGACGAAAATTTAGTCAGTGAAGTAAAATTATAAAAGCAAAACGAAAGCTACTCAAAATTAGTACTTCAATAGCTCAGCCAGCAGTTTCGAGGCCTCGTTATAACTCTTTGTTCCGACAGACGGAAGATTCATGAGAAAAATTCTTTGAACTTCAATTTAGGCCGAACTAACCTTAAATTAATGGTCATGCTCAGTCACCGGAAAAGAGCCCACACGATGTACAGGCCCAAGAATGAACTAATTACTAC
This sequence comes from Orchestia grillus, assembly GCA_014899125.1. Taxonomy (NCBI): domain Eukaryota; kingdom Metazoa; phylum Arthropoda; class Malacostraca; order Amphipoda; family Talitridae; genus Orchestia; species Orchestia grillus. The sequence continues at coordinate 5,184 of VOMN01016412.1, read as the reverse complement.
CTCAGAAGCACAGAAGTAAGCTGGTGCAAGGTTACGAACGCGACCGGCTACATAGCCTAAATACCTGACGCTTGTGCTCAAACATCCGAACGTTCCATCACCATTAGACTGCATAAATTCACAGTCGTCCTACAAGTATAATGGCCACCAATATCAGGTCACGGGAAAAGTCGAATTAATGGAATAAATACTGCGTTATATGTATATAGCGCTTCATAGCTGCCGAGTCTAGTTTTTTTGTAGAAGCATTCGATTTTGGCCGCCCAAGCTCATATATTGCGATGGTGGCCAAAATTACAGATGTTCCGGCGAAAACGTTCAATGGGTAAAGTATTATTGAGAAACATACCCTGCCTCTACAAAATCGTCGTCAGTGTTACAAACATCCAGNCTGCAACGTACCCTACTTGTGTAAGATTGTTGAGTTACATCCTGCAACGTACCCTACTTGTGCAAGATTGTCGTCTGTGTTACAACCTGGAACGCCCACAATCTAAGATTGTAGTGCACTGCAAATAAATCATCATGAAGGCTGCCTAATCATATTCCATAAAAGTTTAAATTAATCACATTAGATTTGCTGAGCGCAAACACGAGCGCCCTCCATGAGGGGCTGGAGGGACCAGGCCAGTCGGAATGAGGGACAGCGCGAGGTGCCAGAGGCTGCGAAGGATACTTTGAGTTCAATGAATGGTGAGCGACGTGACGTGATGGCCGAAGTACGACCACGTAAAATTGACTTAATGAGTGAGCATAAACTCTTGCAAAGAACCTAATGAAGGAAATATCCGCAGTTAGTCGAGCCAAAGAGTGCTATGAGCGGTCGTAAGCTGAGAGCGTTATGAAAGAGGGGATTGTTTGCGGTAGAATTATTTAGTTCGTGACCTCGGAGATGAAATTGAAACGCTGTGTACATCTTAGGGACTTGTCAGGAAAAGTATCAATCGCAAATGAGATAAACTTTTGAAAAAGAGTCAAACAAAGAAATGGAACTTATTGGCGGGCCAATTCCCTCTTCACCAACGTTCGAGAATGTCTTAAGTTTAAATTAATTAAGAAGAGTTGGAGACATTATGCTAAAGATTTGTTCTTGTAAAATTGAGGAAGAAATGAACGATTCGATCATTTTTTTCATAATTAGTAATACGTTTCAGTTATGGGTAACTCAAGAAAATTATAAACTATCAAGAATTGTAACCTATGCCCACATATATGTGTGTGTGTATATTTACCCATAAATTATCAAGGAATAATACTTCAAGCCATAGACAAACACACACAGACCATCTAATAATTGAAAACATTGAAAAAGAATGAAGGCGGTTAATTACAATGAATTCAATTTTTAAAATCGACCATGATTTAAAGTTCTCCCAGAGGAAACGAATCAACCTGTCATGCGTCACATGCCCCAGGTGTTCAACTTTAACGGAATGCTACGCCTGCCATATTGTTTCTAGTTCGTTCAACAGAGCTCGATACCTCGGCACGGAAACTTTCCCATCGTAGAAGGAGACTTTACAACCGAGCGCGGCCTCCACAGTCCCACGCAGGTACTCCGACACAGTAACTGACACTTATGTATCGGTACGACCACGTGCCGCTTGAAAATCAGTCCTCAAAATACACGTACGAGAAAAGGCCAGAACTATGCACTGTAAAAAAAGACATGCAATGTCTCAACAGGTGTTAAAATTTTTTCTTCCAAGGCTTCCGACTATGCGGGAGAAAAAATGAAAAGAACAACAACATAGATTGTCTGTCGAAATAAAAGTATAAAAAACAAACAAAAAGAACGCGTAAGAGTTTGTTAAACTGTAATTTAGTAAGGAATGTTTAAAATTACTTACAAAGATTACATGTATTATACATTTATACTACGCTGGTTCCCATTACTAAAAATTAAAAGGAAAAATTCTGGGGAAGCAAAATGTATAATAAAATTACACTTCATTAGGAAAATATTCCTGTTGTAAAATGTAAATTGATGCAGGAGGATACACTCATTGGCTTAGCATTATACGTATCTCACTTCTGGTACGTCCTATTAAAATTAACCAAATACAAATTCGCCTATGTTAGATTTGTGAAGACGATGATAAGGAAACAATCGTCGAGTCTTCATGCATCAAACAATACTGAGCAATGTCGTTACAATAAATACTGAATGCTTTACACATTAAACCTCGCTCCGTTACTCTTACGGAACTCTTCAATATTAAATAATTTACACTTCATCCTTTCAGTTGTGGTATTAATTTTTGAATCAAACTGGTACTTTATAGACTGCGTCAATGAAACCCAAACATCAGAAGCATTTTAACACGGACTGCATTAACCCAACCGTCAACAACATTATTTCTGCGCCGGCGCCACAGCGTACGTCACTGAGAGGTTCTTGTTATTGAACGACGATGTAAACAAGAAGATTGCAAAGACCTGGATAGAACTTTCAATTTCTCGAACGGTCTGAGACATGCATATACATACACTGTATTTTGCGGAGCATGGCGCAGCGTACGACACGAGGAGCCATGAGGTTGTTGTGGTATAACACATCACAAATTCTTCTACAACCTTGTCAGTTAATTCAGACCCACAAATGTGTCCCGTCACTAATCGGCAACTGCATATTCTACTGTAACTCAATCAGGGGTGAGAAAGTGTACAATCTACCAAAGGCCACTCAAGAGCCAGTAACTACGTGTTGTACCAGAACAAAATTCGAAAAAGCACGTAACGAAGCATTCTACTAGATGCACTAGTCAGGTCACTAAATCAGTAGCTGCTCAGACCAGTGTAAATTTTTCCCCAGAATGTATAATTTTGGCTGCCCAAGCGAAATGTAACAGTCAACGTTCTATTACCTCTAGACCACATAGATCCACAGTTGTCCAGCGAATGTAATGGCAAGCAATATCAGGTAAGAGGAAAAGTTAAAATAATTGAATAAATACTGCATCATATGAATATCGCGCTTCATAGCTACACAGTCTAGTTTTTTAACTGGTAAGAATTTTACTTTGGCGGCCAAATTATAGACGTCTGGGTGACAAGTTAGACTGGGATTTTACCCCAGCATGGCTCGTAACGCCTCCACCTACCACAACCAGTTCACCCAACTGCTGACTACTACGGCCACCTCAGTAACTGCTGACTACTACGGCCACCTCAGTAACTGCTGACTACTACGGACACCTCAGTAACTGCTGACTACTACGGACACCTCAGTAACTGCTGGCTACTTCGGCCCGTGCGGTAACTGCCGAATACTTGGATACTTCTATACCTATCATGAATTACTAATAAATAACGTCACTATTTGTATGAACGATATTATCCTCCAAATTTTGAGCAATTAGAAAGTATATTTTGATTATCGATATTTAAGTCTTGTATCATCAAAGTAGACCAAGTTTTTGTACTCAACATTGGTTTAAATTATGCGAGGTTAGAAAATGTCAATCAAAGATCAACGTGCGTTGCACGACACCAAATCCTGTTTCGATGCACAAACAGAACAAGGCCAAGTTAATAACAGCGAAATTAGTCGATCAAAATGTCTGCCTTCCAGGGCTGAGTCACTCCTATCAAACCTGACGTTGCTTGTATCCTTGAAGACCATCGATTACTTCTGAGCGGTCCTGTGACTTGAGGGCAGAGGTTACTACAGAGTACAGCCAAGACCACCGCCTGATGCCCTTGTACTAAACTCCTAATATTGTCGTGTTCCAGGTAGAGAGTCTATATTCGCGAAGCAACTGTAACTCGTAAAATAACGAAACGAACTGCTTCCATTTACGAGCATCACATTGTGAAAATGAAATCCAGTAGACTAAAAAACCTTCACTAAATACATTGTTCTTCTCTCACATCAACCGAATAAAAAATCATCGTCACATATAGAGAGTCCAGCTCAATAGCACTGTTGTTTCGACTGAAATGTTGAGAATCCTGCGAATAATACGGCGACATAGCTGTGATTTAATTTGTACCACACATTTAAACGCAACAGAATTTGAAAATCAAGTGATCTTGCCCTTCTTCTAACTCATATAGCAGAGAAAAAAATACCCTTAACCTTTCCTATCATTAACGTTTAAGTACTACGGCAAATTTGTCCAGAACTTAATAGGTGTGTTGCTTGCACGTAAGGGAGAGTAACTAAATGTTCAATTTCGATTATTAGTGTGGTGTACGACATCTGTACATATTGCTTGCCTAATGCTCTAAACTTATCTAGATAGTTTTACAACGCAGAAAATGCAAGCAGTGTACAATCGTACCGAGCAAAAATTAAGATAAGACTTAGATGTCCCTCTAGTACGCAAATACTTTAACGATAGCACTTAGAGGATATAAGAAAACAAATCAAAATAAAAACAACTCAAATCAAAATCAAAACAACTCAAATTAAAATAAAAACAACTCAGATTTATTAACGGAGTTAAAATTATAGATTTCCGACATAGTCTGGCCTTTCTACTGGATGAAATTAACTCCACGGGTCTCCTACGTTGAGCGACTATGCTATTCCTCGGATTAATTTCGAGTCGCCGAACTTTTGTGTCATGTTCCAACAGGATTAAGCCAACTTTATTAAAAGAAATTATTTCCCCCTCGCTGCCAACTTCATTAGAAGAAAACCTGTCGGCTGTGAAATTCTAAGCGTAGCCTGAAACTAATCCTTAATTAATACCTTCAAGCTGCGCGTGGAAAGATGTTGCAGATGTCGTTACGCACGACGGATCATTTTTCTCGGTCGTTTTACACAAATATGTTGCAGCTATATTCCACGTCATGAATGGTGCTTAGTAATTGGAGCCAAAGGCAACATACACATAGTATATACCACTAGAAATGAAGCCTTGTGAAAAATATTAATACTGTGAACAACTAATGAGCACATCATTCGGAATTCAATACGCGATACGATCGGGAATGATATGTGGTATCAACGTTCATTCAATACCCTGAATGAAAATATTTGAAAATGAAGCAAATAAAAATACTGAGCGACTACGCACTCGCAGAACGCACATCGCGATACTGCCGGTGTGTAGACGTACCCCATAAGGTTTCGAAATACGTACAACAATATGAAGTACCACGGCTTACCACTGGGTACGAAAAAAGAACTTAATACTGACGTCACACTATAACTAGCGCTCACGCAGACGTCAG
>VOMN01016408.1:0-21882 GCA_014899125.1 Orchestia grillus | reverse complement strand
GAGTAGCACCACACCAAGCGACTCCTCTGAGTAGCACCATGCTCTGCAACACCTCTGAGTAGCACCACACCATGCAGCACCTCTGTGTAGCACCACACCCTGCAACACCTCTGAGTAACACGTCACCCTGCAACTCCTTTGAGTAGCACCACTCTCTGCAACACCTCTGAGTAGCACCACACCAAACGACTCCTCTGAGTAGCACCACACGCAGCAACATCTCTGGGTAACACTGAATGCTTTGAGACAAATTTTGTCCACCAAAAAGTTTCAATACTAGAATCTATTACATTATTCATCCATAAAACTGACCAAGTAAGTATAATTCCTATGTTTTAAGATATCCAAAAATCAATCTTAAAGTAATGTAGCAACTGAGCTGTTATACATGTATGTCAGACACTTTCTGTTCTCATGCCGTTTAATCGAATAAAAAGCGGTTTTAATTCGGAAGCCCACTTGCGCACATGGGTTGGGTAAGGAATTTTGGGCTGCCTCACTGCCTCCATTAGATCACGCAGAGACCGCCAGTAGACTGGCTCTGCACATTGCTGCGCGTGGATTGAAACGCAGGACTTTCCCGCATGAAACGCGATAATATTTCCTCTGTTATGATTACGAGGAGGCGGGGGCAAAAAACTCCTGGCACTTAAACTGTAAACGGCCGTAAGACAGCGGATATGGAAAAATGAACACGAATACAAACCTTCGCAGGAGTCGAGGCGAGGCACTAGGCTTCGAGTTCCAATAAAGAAATGAAATGACACCTCCCTCCTCTACCTCCAACTGCTTCTTTCTCTACGTTCCTTTACAGTGCAGGTTGAATTTAATATTTTACGAAGGAATTTTTGCAAAATAATTTAGATAGTAAATTTCATGTTTAATGTCGGACGAATTTAGCACAAAGCTGCTCTAAGACACAACAGTACACCAACCTCTGGTATCCCTGATGTCGTCTAAACGTGTTCCGCCTGCGTCACAAGTTGGTATCGTCCAAACAAAGCTGAGCGCAGGTACACCACGGGTCCGAGAGCCAAGGCAACCGCCTCCATACAGTCAGACGTCGCAACGAACTCCTGGTGTCCACACTTCGCCTCTCTTTAGTATGTAATTATCGATTCTGCCAAGTCGAGCCCACGCTGCCTTGTCAGGATATTTGCCCGTATACTTTTTAAGGCGAATTGCGTCAACAGTTGTCATATTAAGTACTCAAATCTAGTTCTGCCGCTTACTCATCAATTTATACCATTTCCAACTCGGCCCGTACATTTCTACATCGTCGCCCGATCATCTTCACGCCAGGGAACTGTGTCTAAAGTTGAGTCCATTGGTGCGCCTTATTGACGCATGAGGTCGTCTCTTTACCGGCTTTCGAGACAAGTGGAAGTGTATTCAAGAAATATTTAATGCATCTACTTCCAGCTTATTATGCCAATAGTTGGGATATTATATTCACCAAACAGGTATGGAAAAGCCCGTGATAGTATACATCACTTCATGATGAAAGAATGAGATACCTATATAATGATCGTTTGAAACTAAATGAGAAATTCATTCATATTAACTTAAAAAGGGTGTTTGTGGCATTCGATACGCTTGCGTAAAACATGTATCAACTAAAACGAAAAAGTAGCCACGTTTCATTTTTATGCTTAGCTCTTGAAATTAACATAAATTTATTTCACGTTCTTAAAAAAACCAAAGGCAATATTTCAAAGAAGAAAGACAACTAAATAACTAAAATAGGGCATATAACACCTCTAGATTACGGTGTTCATTATATCTATGTTATCTCACATGGAAGCACTGCTCTTTCTTCATTGGCAGATAGGTAGAACTGAGACGAAAATCGATGAACTTACTGTTCAATTCAAATGGCCTCAATTGGGCCACACACCACATGCCTTCAAGCAAATGATGTCGAGCCTAACTGTATGCGCTGCTGCTGGACACAACTCTGAGCTCAAAGTCAGGCTCAGTACTAGAGCAACTAAACAACGAACGAGGTCTGAGAGCCGCACTGACCTGCTGTGCAAGTAAATTTAGTGTTGCAATAGCAGCCGTCTGGACAAATGTCATTAAAGGCCGGTAAAAAACGGCCCCGCAGACTCGGGCTCCGTGCAACCTCGATTACTGTACAAAGCTTCTTTTATTTACTATAAGACAGATCGAGCCTGCAGCTTGCTTGTAAACAGAACGTGCCCTCGCGAAAAACAATTACAGTTATTTAACGTAAATACTGAGAGTGATTCAAGGGAAAATATCATTAACGCATTCAGTTTTTTACTGTTTTGAAATACTGAAATGCAGTGGCACCCAATAAGCGCTGCAAATTGCTTGAGAAGAGATTGATTTATCATTGATGTTCATGAAATATCTTTTGCGAAGTTTGATGAATGACTTTTCCGAATTCCGCAAATATTCTCTCACACATTTTAATTTTTATATGATGGAGATGGAAAGAACGTGAATGCAGTAGTTTATATTTCGTAACCAAACGTTAAACAGGTTCAATACATGTTTGAATGTTTTTCAATTTTCCTTTCAGGTTTCCTAAAACATCCCCATTAATACTTTAATTCCTTACTAAAGCTGCAGAAGTGCAGATCCCCAAAGAATAATTTATATTGTTTTTTACCCCCCAAAAAATTCAAAACTGAGGTATGTGAACTCAATAACGTTACAAAGCAAGTTAGTGAAATTATCGCTATTCGGTCACTCTCGAAGAGCTGGGCTCGTCTAGGAGTTCTGCAGTGACTGGTACATATATAGTTCTACTTGACACTAGGAGTTGCCAATTATCTTTCCAAGCCCAATGAGGCATAAATTTTTCTGTCATATACTAGAACACCATAAAAAATCGGCGCCGGTCATTTCACATCTTCATGAATATTTTAGCAGAGTTCACGAGCTAGCAGCGCAGTGGTGCAGTCGCTATGTCCACTTTTGGGACAAGCAATACTTCGAAAGACAATTACTGCAGAGGTCTGCAAACAGCTACTAGTAAATTTTTCGCCCAGGAGATTATCTGCGCACAACTGTCAATACACGTCAAAGAACTACCATCGCTGCAAAGAACTGCTTTAAGTCTTTCCTGTGCAATTCCTCTAATTCTTAATAGTAGATACAACCCCTAGCCATTTTACTGCACACTAGGTGCTTCGTGCAGGTTTTTGGACAGCCATCGCTTGTCTATCTACCACCCTACGCAAGCCTGTGCTTAGTAATCATACAGTAGTCGTTGCTAATTTTACCACATAGTGAGAAGCAATTTAATGAGATTCTGCAGCTGTGACTCGTCGTTGTATCCCGGATTCTGAGCCTATAAATGATTAGTGCTGTTATTCTGCAGTTGTATCCTAAAATATACCAAGTCATTCACTTGTTATCCGGTCATTTATCATTCTGAGATAAACTTAATGTTCTTTGCATCACCCGTGAAGAAAGAGCAGGTAACAACACTTTCTTTTCTGTTACTCCTCGAGTCGTGGTTCATTGCAGTGCGGGGGTAACTAAAGCGCCACTCGGTTCCAGTTACCACTTCCGGTCCTGCTGCCTTCCATTAGTCACGCTTTCACGCACTGGTAGCTAGTCACTGGAAATGGAAAATATTTTTCTGAAATGACTGGCTCTTTAAATGTTTGGTAACGAATAGTGTGGTGACACCTGCCAAACTTATCCACGACTGCTCTTCACATGCAGTCAAAATTTCTGGAAAGTTTTCAGTGAACCAAGCAGTTTTTCTTTAATAAAACAGTATAACTGAGAAAGAAAATAAAAAGTCCTGAATACAAGTTGCTAGGTATGAAGTGTTTTACTGTGAAAATTGATAAAGAATTTTCCTGGGACGAAGGAGTTCTGGGGAATAATGTAGGTATTCGAATGAAAAATGTTTGCGTCCGCAGAAAAATTTCTACTTCTGAATCATCACAAAAAATTAGAGAATTAAATTTTAGGGTGAAGTACAGAATAACTAGTCATGACGGCCTTTAGCAAGGCCAGTCAAAATTGCAAAAACTGGCATTAAAATAAAATAGGTAGGCAATTAATGAATTAAAAATATGGATGATGAAGGTAGCTAGCACAATTCAAGCGGACCTCCAAGTGGAAGATATTAGAAGGAACAAGTTAGTGAAGGAACTTCAGTTGAGATTCTAAATTCCCCAAAGCACCTACAAGAAGCGTCACAAATATCATATACAGAGTAGACCTTGGTGGAGCGCAATGACCCCGACACAAACTGACGGATAAAGAGTAATTTCTCCTTGGGAGCTCTTCGAGGATTTTTGCCAGCCCAAGAAGAGAGAGCTGCTCTCCGACGATATGAAAGATATCAGCAGACTCACGCTCTTTCATTCAGGGCTGTTATCATTTCTGCGCATTATGTAAAGTAAATGTACTTTAAAATTATACCGGATGTTCTAGACCTTCAGAAAACACCTCTAGCACAAAACACCGGACAATGAAACTTGAACGATGTTCTTAGTATACATAACATATTCGGAGAATAAGTGGTTTCAATTTACTTTAGCCTCGTATTACATCGCGGCCGCTGGAATAAATGTATTTCCGCTCATAACTGTAACGGAAAATTGTACTCATGTAAAATAGAGGCTACCTTTTTGATTCTTTAAGTAAATGTCTTTGTCGTATTGACGCTGGAACATTGTTTCTAAATTCTCTAGTTTGAAGAGTAACTGCACAAAAAATATCATAAGGAAGGTGTAGTGATTGTAGTCGTTCAATTACAAACGAATACGAGAAACGGTTTTTAATTTAAAAAGGAATAATCCATATAGGGCTTAGCAGAAACATTTCCCTCACTTTCAATTTTAAAATGTTAATCTACAACTTTTGCATCATATTCTGTTTTTGCCTGTGAAGATGAGTCATCTTATGGAACACATCTTCTCTTATCTGAAATTTAGACTCACAATTTGCACATCAGAGTATGTTACACATCTCGTACTCTTCGTATTGAGAATACGAATAATAGTTTTCGGGCAAGTACATGTTTAGTAACAATTCATCAATTTCAGAGATTAGGGAGAAAGCAAGGAAATGAGATCAACCTTCTTCTATCAAACAATTTACCCTTGATTACGCGAGCTAAGCATAAAATGTTTAGAATTCGAATAGACTTTTAAACTCAAATCAAAGTTAATCACGTCTCTCAGTTATTTCCATGGCGTTACAGTAAACGGTTCATCAACTGATTGCATGTTTACTGAATATTGTCTTTCTCGGCATTTTCTTTCTTTATACTTAGCCGTTCTTTTACTTATCTGCAGTCCCTTTTGCTTCAGATGGTACACCATCACTACACACACGCGATATAACTGAGACTTCGACCAGCCTTGCGTTTATGGGCGTTTTAATTGGTTCGCGCATTTTAAATTTTTCGTCCGGCTCATATAACTTGTGACGTTTAATTTCAGCCACGGACCTTGCGCCTTGAACTTAAAATTGGCGGTTATGTGGATTTTTGAGAGCCATCAGTTTTTGAAAAGTCTCAATGTTTTGAATAATGCTGAAAAAACTTCTTGCAAATGGGAATGCTATCTCCAGCCCCAATCAGGCTCAAATATTCTAACTACCCGTTCTATGGAACGTCTTGCAACAGAAACGTTTTTGAATACTTCTATTTAGGATTTTAAGCAATGTTACTTAATCTTGTTCCTATCAAAACAAGCCATAAATTACTGAGATTATAGAAAGCCGTACATTAGTTGTTATATTTATATTACGCACGGTCACAAGTTAGATGCGAACTTATCACGCAGATTTTATATGAAGAATCGTAATTGGCTTCAGAGACTTCTTACATAAATCAATCGATGGTAAATTTTCGAAGTAGGCAGCTTCAAAATATCTATTTCATTGCCCTAAACATCTTCTGAGCAGACCGACCACTTCAACTGCTCAAATCAGTTGATACAGTCGTCGTTGTGTGGGAAAGTCGGTCGCTGCTCCAGAGCCACCAGACAGCCACTACTTGAGTTCTGGCGCGAACGTTGCGATGCCCCGGCAGCAAGTTACTGTTCTCAGTAGCGTGCATAGATATATCAGTGCAGCGACAGACTATAAAAATTCTACAAGAAAAATATTAAAAAACGCACTGGATATTTTAAATTGTTTTCTGTCAAGTGCTCGTACTGTGCTCTAGACGGATAAAATGTAAAAAATGACTTGCCACATTTCTAAAACGAAGTCAAAATGAGTGATTAGGAGTCTGAGAAGTTATGGAGAACTTTATGCATTCTCCATTGTAACATTGGCATTGGTTCTAACCTCTGTTTGTAATAAATTAATAGTGGGAAAAAATTATAGAATACAATAATGGGTGGCAGTGTGCACCAAATATTCCATAGACAAATAATTTCCTTAGAGAAATTGCCTGTGAAATACTCTACGTATTGAAGCACCCGTACTTACATTGACAAACGTTTCAAAGCGCGCATAGACATTGTCGTTGACGTTCACAAGACGTTCGTTTGAAATTTTTCGAGGATTTTTCAGAAAATGATAAAGTTATATTCCTATCCTATTGTTTATTATTTTTTGTTCATGGATAAAATGGTGATGTAAAACATACAAGAACGTTACCCTTTCATTTGAGAAAGAACTGCCTCTTCTCAACTCTCAAAGAAAATCTAAGCTACGAGTTGTTTTTCAATTTCGTTGCATTTTGAAGTGTTTGCCTTTTGAGAAATCCAGTTTGAGAAATAATATCTCGTTTTAGAAACTTCCTTCAATGAAATCTCTGTTCCTGTATGCGATTTGTATTTCCTTATCCATACACAAACTTTCAAAAACAGAATTCAAGTAAAAGCGTTTGCGGGATTCGGTCATTTTCTAGGCCGTATGCTCGTGGTATTTTTTGGTAGGGTAACAAAAAAAATTTGACCCACCTCGACAAAGTTGGCTATAACAAGCAGGCTAGCTGCTAATGAGCGACGCTGCTCCTCCGCTCTGGCCCTGATTTTTTAACCCAACGGTTCTCTCGCCGCGCTCTCTGTTCATTTGTCGGAACCAGTGAGCTCAAATTAGGATTTAAGTGAAGATGAACAACGTAACTGGAAATTCGACTTAATAGAATGAATTTGATCAATGCTGAGACGACTTCAAGTCTCTGGATGTTTCATCTGCATTAGAAATTCTGTACAAAACGTGCACAATGCTCCCAGAATTCAGTTCATGATTTACTGTCCATCTGACACTGCGTTCGATAGCGAGGATGCACAAATGACTGGTAGGTACGCATCATGTTGACTTGTAGATCTCTGCAGATGATCGACGCGCTAAATTTTGAGTGAATAATTAAATGTAAATTACAAATCTTCCAACTATTCTATACACTTCTCATTTTTCTACGTGTGCAGCCCAATATGGGTAAATTCAGCAATGAACTAAACTGTTGGTAGATGAATGTTTGTCCGTTTTAGTTGACTTGATCTTCTAGACTTGCTGCATTGTGTCACTGAATATTACTGAGCTGAAGTTGAATAGCTTCTTTATATATCGAAGCTGAAATGCGTCACTTTCGAAGGTCAACATGACACCTCCTATCTGAGGGCTTGTACACAAAAATACGAGCTTAAATCACTCACGAGGGTTAACTTAATAGGTCGGTGTAAGTAGTAGAAAATTAATACCGAAGGTTTGACAAATCCTGCTCGTTATTCCTTTTTGAAATAAATTTCTCAGGATTTACTGCACTACCCTTTTCTAATATATTTTGATACAAATCTACAACTTTGAAAAAAGTGTAATTTTTGTGAATCGACCATGAATTTTAAAATATTCGTCCTACAAGCGCCCATGAATAAGTCTTATGTACATGCAGTATTTGTATGCGTTTGTGTATGTATATGAGCAAGTCCTAAGCAGTATATTCAAATATTTACCTGCAGGGTTGGGTATGTGTTTGGCGACTTGATTTTTACTAATATTTTCAAAAGTTTGCAATTATTTACGGCCATATGTACTGTGTCATTCTGAAATTAAATCATTTTTCTTCAGATTCAAGTTTAATTTAGTCTGTTTAACTACACAGGAAAGGTTGATGAGAACTTGAAAATTTTTCCAAAGTGCTAAAATAATCCGTAGCTAGGTAAAGTTGTTTGCAGTGATGAAAAATTGTTCATATTAGCGGAAAAAATTCATCGCTGAAATGGCCAGGCAATTGCAAGGAATTCCACCAGCATAGATAAATTTGCGAAAGCCATCATCAGAATACCAAAAGCCAAAGGTCCTAAAAAGTCATGGCTTTGGATGCAGTTTTTAAGGCTTGGGAACTTGACCCTTTCATTTTTCTTCCTGAAGGCCCAAAACTGAACACAGTGGCTTGTTTATCGCCAAAAATTGATCCAATGCTTGTTGAAGCCCAAAAGCCCTTTAAAAACAGCAAGTGGACTTTTCAACAAGACAAAGCCTTTCAATCTACACATTGAAAAAGGTCCAAGCTGAGTGCGAACGCTATTAGCTTGATTTCATTAAAAAAGGTCTGTTCTCCATCCTCAACCGATCTAAGCTCAGTGCACCACTCAATATGGTCCACCGTTGAGATAAGTGTTAGGGCTAAAACATACCATAATCTGACATCTCTGAAGTACGCTCTTCTTCGCGCATGGGATCAAATTAGTTAGGAAACAATGCGTGCCTCGATGTCTTCTTTTCTGAATCACCTACAAGCTGTAGTCAAGGCTAATCGAGGCCACATCGAATAAAGTTCAATCAATTGAGGAGAAAAAAATATGCAATTAAATTATTGTAAGGCTTAGAGTATGCTCATTAACCCTGTTGTGATCACGACCCGTAATAATAAGTACTAAGGCTGATCAATATTCGGCAGTAATAAGCAATTGGAGGCTACGCTGCCATCAATCGCGCTGAAGATAAATGCGACTATAGAAAAGCTGTCAAAAGTTAGTTCAAATTAACTCTACCATTTCTTTTGAATACCGTCAAAATTCTGCAGCATGCTTGTGCTTATTTTCACTCAGGTGCAACAATAAACTTGGTCAATAAGCTAAGGTTCTTGGATATTCCCTACATTGTATATGAGCTCAAAAGACCAACTTGTGTACCTAGTCGTTGAGTTAAAATAAGTTGTAAGCACGTATCGCTGAAAAAATACTTGAGCCCGTATTGGAGAAATAGCGCTGATATCACCAGTTTTGCTATGAATGTAGGTGAAAAGATTCGGACAATCTCATCTCTAAAAAGACCATTGTCGCTTAATCATACTGTGAATTCGCATCGCTCTTCCGCTCTAGTAGTTCAAGTTAAAAAGGAACTCTAAATTATGAGATACACACTAGAAAATCTGGGTAATAATGTAAATTGTGAATTTATTATGTTAAAAACTATATGGAAATAGAGTGGAGAAAATTTAATTTTCAACTAAGTCACGACCTCATCACTTCTGGCTTTGATATCGTAGTACGTTTTTCCAGTAAGACCTTAAACATAGCGTACCTTTATACATCCTTGCATCGCTTTATGCCTAACGTAAGAATTTTAAAATATTGATTTTGAAATTTGCACTTAGGAAAAAATTGTGAAAAAGCAAACAAAGGTACATCACATTAGTGAGCTTGATAAGGCTCATAGTCTTATATTCCATGTAGCATACAAGGTCGGCTTAAATTTGAGTTTTTTCATCGGTACTTCGCGCAAAACTTAAGAATGATTAAATCGGCCTACATGAAAGAAATTACTCATTCGACGCTGTACTAGATATTTCGGTATTTTAAGCTGTGTTTTAGTTCTAAATTTTTTTGTACAAATGATCTTTCATGCACTCAGGTTCACTAAGTGCATATGCAAGGGAAGTTGAAACTGGGTATGAGTTTATAGCAATAGAGAAGTACGAATTTAATTCATAAGTGTATTAATGGTTCAAGCCTTACTAAGTGTTAGTTACTAGTGCGTTCAAATATTTCTTCCCGTAAAAAGAAAATTAATTTGATTTAAAATAAAATATTCCATTGGAACTCACATAATTGCGAATATTTGTAGAGGTCTTTGGTATCTGCAGTTTATACCTCGAATTTAAAACCAATCTTTAAGATGAGAATAGGTGTACCCAGATCATTGACAGTATGTACAGCATTTGCTGGACTTCATCACTTTATGCTCTTAACTCAAATTTTGATTCTTTTTTGTAAAATGTATGTTTTCATATTCACTTCAAGCGGCTTACAAAAAGTTAAAAGTATCGTGCGTAACGTAAATTTCCTCGTAAAATACAAGTTGACAACGGTTATGCGCCACACTTTGCCACAGAAAAACTCGAGGGGGAGGGATGGGGGGGAGGTGGGCATACACATGTTACTCTTCGTCGGTGTAATAATACGTACATCAACGGGCGTAAGCAAGCCAATTTCTTACTCGTGTTGCACGAAGCTTAGTATACAGACACGGACAATAGGAAAAACACCCTATGCTGTGGGTAGTGTACAATTTACGTAGTGATTTTTCCAATGGATTCTTGCTTAACTGTTGGTGGGGGGCTAAATTACTGCCGGAAGTGTGCTTCCTCAGCTATCATGCCTTAGTTACATTGCAAATTCTGCATCGTTGCGGTAACCTATTTACAATAAAATACTTGAAAATTACTTTTCACATAAATTTCATAACTAGTAACTAAGCTCCTCGGATAAAAAATTAATTTCCTGCTCCTCCATGAGGACAAATGTGTAGGACCTCTACCAGCACAAATAATGGCAGCAATTCTGCGCGGCATTGACTCTTACAAGTGTCCTAATGTACGCCTAGTCAATTTTGAACCCCTTTTCCACCAACTGATCTTGTAGTGCGGCCACAGGACGTGGAGTGGACGGTCTTCTCGACGTCTGACTCGTCGTTCTAGGTGGTCCCAAAAAATTTCTAGTGTGTTATTGTCTGGGTACCTAACAGGCCAATCTTAATGGCTGATATATCCTGAACTACTGTCTTGCCAATTAATGACAGTTCTAACCCGATGTATCCGGCAGTTTTCATCCTGTTTTTTTTTTCGTTCATTTATTATGAAGATAGCAAAACTTGATCATCTAGTAATTCAATGTAACCATGCTGGTTAAACTTGACGTATACCTCTACTAAAGGATCCACATTTGTGAAGTAGTTTAAACAGCCCCTGAACATGCCAGATCCTTCTCCTACTCCATGACAGACCCTCGAAAAACAATAGGTGACTATTTTTTTTGTCCGGGTAGCTCACTTCCTGTTGATTATCATAGCCAAATCGTTTTCAACCATAGAGGAATTGGACATTTGATAACTTGAATAATTGTCAACGATTTTAAAGACTGTCTGCGTTTAACGGAGCAGAACAAAATGCCCGTGCATACGAGTACATATGACAGCAGTTGAAGTAATTGGCAGTTGTTAATTCTTTCATGATATCATTTTAAGTCTCGGAAGCCTTGCAGTTCTAGGTACCTTTTTTCACTGTAGCAACATTTCGCATTTTAAATATGGCAAACAATTTTTACAATGGTTACAGCTGTCATGAATTGGCTGTATGTACTAGAGGAGCACACGATTGAATGTACATACATACTTGTGCAACGGACATTGGTCAAACGTGACCAAAGAGAATGTGATTTAAATAAAAAAAGATACCGTCCTGTTACATGAAACCACTTCTGACAACTACTGTGTTGACCTGACGGCTATTTTAAACAGACATATATTCCCAAACAATACGTTGAAGATGTCATTGTGTCGACGATAACGTCACTAGGGAGAATGTTAAAGAGTCATTCAAGTTGTATTTTCGTCTGGGTTCGAGCCAAAATTTTCGAGTAAAGCTCGGGATCATTCGAGTTTTCCGCTCAAGGCAAATACGTTTAGAGACTTGATTATCAATTTTCTGTTCTCGAGGTATCTCGTGAAGTCTCGAGGTAATGGGATTTGTTGAGCTTTCATTCGAGTGCGCTAAAGAAGCTAATGCGTTCTCCAGTCCCCACTGCGCGTGTTTCTGAGCTTGTGTGTTTCACTGCGTAGGATCTGTAGGCCAAAAATGGAATTGAATGTGCAAAACGTGAAAAATATTGAACATTTTGTGTTAAAGGGTTACCGTATCCAGATCAAAAAAACAAATATCTAAAACTATTAAATTTAATTTTTTTCGTAGCTTAGACTTACAGGTATGCAACGAAGAACAAATTATTTGTTGAACAAATTACTCCTAACAAATCGCAAGAGTACACAAATGCTTCATATAAAGGCATAGTTACAAAGGAGAAAACTGATAATGGATTAAATGTTGTATATTTCGACCTTTCACCAGCGTTCGATTCCTTACGACGAACGCGTGAAAAGTGAAAATAAATTCGTTGACTGGAACAAATGAAGCTAAATACGAATGTGAAGATGGAGTTCATACTCTTACATATCAATATCTTCACTATATCAGAGAACACATGTTTAATTTTGAATTTCCGAAAATCCGCTTTACAATTTAAGCAGATGTAACCAGTCTCACAAGCAACAGGAACGTTAAAAACGGAGTGTTTCTGTGATTGACGAAATTATATTACAGTCAAAGAGCAAGCACTCATTAAAACCAGCGAAATAGTTACACTTATGTACATGTAAATGAGGTGGTAGACTGACCACCAGTCTAGGGACGCTGCGCTGTCTGCTTTTCACTCTGAGCTCTGTGTGTAGTAGTGAAGTCAATAAACTGTGAGAGCTGTGTGTGTAGTAGTGAAGTCAATAAACTGTGAGAGCTGTGTGTGTGTAATAGTGAAGTCAATAAACTGTGAGAGCTCTGTGTGTGTAATAGTGAAGTCAATAAGCTGCGTATCGCGTGTGCAATTTAAACGGCGGCAAAAGATGCGCAGCGGTGCAGGAAGAGGCGCGCGATGCTGAAATGGTCAGCTTGGAGACTTGCTACCTGCAGTCCACGAGGAGCACGAACGAGCATCATGAACTTACTCGTGCATGGCTTGAATTTTGAAATGGATGCAACGCGTGTTCAATTGCTCGTCTACCCTCGCCGTGAGAGCAGTTGGCACCCAGAAAATCAAAAACAATAATTTTAAATCAGTTTTTCTTAATATGCAAATAACTAGCAACTGGAATACAATTTGATTCAAAAAGAAGTAATTAATAATAGTTACCTTCTCGACATCATACATAATAAAACCACGTTCAAAAAACAGAAAACAACGTCAAATAATTTGAGAATTTTGGCTTTTGAGCGCAACTCAAAGTCACTGCGCTCAAATTTTCCCTCCTGGAAAATTCACGCAAAATTACTTTCGAAAAGGAGACGATTCATACTGCAGTACTTGCACATAGTTGACCTGCATGTATGTAAAGTTTTTATGGCAGCCAGCTCTACATATGATAACTGATACTTGGCAGCCAATAGGCACTGAGACGCCTCGTTCCCTCGGCCGCAATCATTGGCATTTCCTGGTTGAAAATGACCCTGGGGAGCATGCGTCCATGCACTTCCTAAATGCTACGTAAATATATACAAAAGCCACATTACAGCTCGGTTAAATTTTTTCATTTACGAATAAGAGCTTAAATTCCACAGAGTTCTTCACAAGTGACAACGTGCAATGAATGTGTGAAAACATGCAACGACTTACTAATCAATTTACAATTAAGATGCACCGCAGTACGAAGGGCTTTTCTTCTTTGTTAAAAGCGACCGTAGACAAGAATTGTTTGACAACATTTTTCTCGAATGCAATTCGTTCGTTAAGACTGTACGGGAAAAGCTTCGCTCCGATCCTTATGTATACTCCTTTTCAATGCCCTCATCTTCCTTGTAAGAGCTCCGAGCTAAGATTGTTTTAGAGTTAGCAGAAGTAGAGTTTTAGTTTCTTTGATTTTACTTTATGTTTTTCTTATTGTTTCCCCCGTTAGCCCTTCCTTTCTTTCCTAGAAGTTTGATCCTCAACCTCTGCGTTGTCAGAAGTAATAGTGGCATTACGCCAGTTTAAACCGTTCATTATTGCCTCGATGACTGCATTACGCGTCATTGTAACGACGAAGACACAACTCACGGGTATATCTTTGGATGGATTTTTCAAATTTTGAGAGAACAATTAATGAATGAATGGGAACTTACATTTAGAAAAAATGTTGAGCTTAAATTACAATTGATAACATTAGTGTCAGAAACCATAACATGCGTTATCAAACCCTCCAAAAGTAAGTTTATTTTATCCTATTCACTATGGACTGTATTTCTACTAGCAACTCACTTTACGCGTGTTTGGACGATGCCAAGTGTACCTCTGTACCAAGGCACAAATGTAAAAATTGAAAGAATCAAGCGAAATTGA
The DNA here is from genome assembly GCA_014899125.1 of Orchestia grillus. NCBI lineage: Eukaryota > Metazoa > Arthropoda > Malacostraca > Amphipoda > Talitridae > Orchestia > Orchestia grillus. Next base: position 7,564 of record VOMN01016408.1, on the reverse strand, counting down.
AAGCACATTTGTTAGAGTTGCATTGTGGGCAGGTCTCCTCATCAATAAAAAATAGGAATTTGAGAAAAAGTAAATTCAGGTACAACAAATTACAAAATAACTCCACAACGGCAAATTTCATTAGCTCCCAGGATAAGAAATTAATCACATATAACTTTCAAATGGATATTGACTGATAACATACTTGGTCTCTGACCTTTTATAAAAGCGTAAATTCAGTTTATCTAAGAATGGAATACTAATTATAATATGGTATCAGTACGGGACTATCTCGACGCACGTGCCGCCCTAATCCCGAGAGTGAAGACACGAGCGGAATGAAACGAATACATCTGATACGAAATAAATATTTCGAGTAGAAGAATTTCTGATAATTAATATTCCACGCAGAAGAATGAAGTCAGGGGATGATTTGAAAACCGGAAGTCAATTTCCACGCTTTTAACTTGCACCCATGATCAGGTTAGCTTACATTTATTTGTCATACTATGTAAGCAGATCAAGTTATACAGGTATTTTCGAGAGAAAAACCAAGAATGGCACAGGTACTACAATTGAATACAATCAATGAACATCGGTATCACGTCATCTTGATAAGAATTTAGCGTATGAAGGCCAAAATATATGATTACAATTTACCATATTCTACCTAGCAATTCAAGGGTATGTTCAATGTAGGGGCGATTCTGAGCCTGAGAATAAGGATGATAACCAATTTGACAGAAATGGGGTTCAGTTTCCAGTAGAGTACTTTAGAAAACGACTTTCGCCTATGCTTAGTTAGAAATTTTGTTTATCGACGATTTGTAAGGTAACATATTGGGGCACATTCTGAGGCTCCTTAACATCCCTAATAAATATCTCACGACATATTGTCGCTCAAATCTATCCCAAAGATTCTACTAGCAAGGAAAAACTATTCAGTAAAAGATTGGAGCCGTGGATTTGCATAGGCACATTCAAAAATTTTCCCTAGGGCTTTTTTCTCAAAAGTTTCTACTTCTCTCGACCATGTTTCTTGACAAGCCTAGCACACAGTAAGAACGATTATCAAAAAATTTGGTGTGAATCTATTCCGACCAGAATTATAAATATACAATAAAGAACAAAAACCATAGACACCGACTTTCATTCTCAGCCACAGGGAGTTGCGCGAAATCGATATCCAGTCAGCGAGGAGATCATGGAGGTGAGAAGCTTCTAAATGGTAAACCGCGTTGCGCGGTCACACCGCAATTGAAATCAAACGTAATATCTTCTTTGTTGCCATTGACTCGCTGATTGCTGGCATGTCAAAGTGGTTTCACGCTGCCGACTTCATTACGAGATTGCCTTGTGTTCTGAGGAAATATCAAAGCGTGCTTCTAGAGCAGACTACCTTGAACTCGCGTCATTGTTGGACTGAAACCAAATCAGAATAAAAAGTTATGAATGTAGAAACTACATATTAGATGAAATAATATTAACACTACAGACAAAGCGGGTAGCATAGTTGTTATATCAGGCTAGAAGCTCCCCACTAAGTGTCACATTTGGATATTCACTGTCTTCTCTATGTGAAAAATTCATCCGCAATCTGATCTCTTTATAATTGGTTTGAGGAACACAATGAGGTTTTATTGATAAATATATATAAAGCCTTCTAGCTTCACTAAAGACAAATTCGGTAAATTTTTTGTTTAGATTCAGAAAAAAATGGGAGCATTAATTCAATCTATCAACGGATGCGGTTGAAAGATTCCAATTCGTAAAAATGACTGATTCTCTACCGAATAATTCAAATATTTACCTGCACATATCATGCCATCCCTGGGAACAATGAGTTAAAAAAATTTTGAAAGAGAAAAATTCTGAGAACTATCAAGGTACAGAATGCTAATTGGGAGGCTTCCTTAGAGGCGCCGATGGCAGACGCTATGATATTGAATAATATTGTGCATAAATGATCACCCACGGTAAAATTCTTTTGGCACTGTATTTAAAATCTCTGTATTGTTATACTCGTACTTATCCCGTGGCTTTCATTCGCACACTTCGCCTACTATTTCAATTCCATAAACTTTTACATTGATAGTCTCAACCGTGAGCTATGTATAAAAAATGGCTTTGCAATTTTTTTCTTCCATCACAGCACGTCTTCCTCAGTAAGTGAAGGGAATGACTATCTTACTCTCCAGTGGGCACTGTGGCTGAATTGAAAGTCCATTCTGATATCAGCTTCAAGCCGATTTTGTATACTTTATTCAAGACGTTCTATCTAAAACTGCGGTCCAAGGCTAGACAACTGTTCGCTTGTTATGAAGCTCGCAAACACACAGCTGTTTGAGTTTGAGCCTGAGGGCTGAAATTAACTAAAGATGTCCACGAGCTATCATTCGAGAGTCATGGAAATGATTGCTTCTAAGTGGTAATATTTTTCGGAAAAAACAGCGGTCAAGTGAAATTTTTCGTAAATATGAAAAATTTTTACTTATTTGTAATTGTATGGATATAAGAAGTTGTAATTTTCAGCATTTACGGCTGATCGATTTCTTTATTTTGCCTATTTAGAATGTATACGAATTCTGGTCTTCACAAGCTGAACGGAGTTTTCCTTGCCAAACCACTGTTCTTAGAAACAGCTACAGTAAGGCTGCCGAGCGCGGGACCGTATCAGACCGTTCGCACTCTACATAGATTCCTGCGATAAAACGAGTGCAGTGTTCCTGGAGCACCCGAGTTTATTTCTGTATATTTTTCAAGCACTGTCCAACAACTGCCTAGTGCAACATGCTCCTCAATCGGCCTTTTTTGAGACTCCATTCATCGTTCCCTCTCGAAGTTCTTTCGTTGTTGCTTGCTTGACACTGCTTCTGAGTACTAATAAAAATGGTTGTTGAGCCACTGAGGAAGTCTCATATTCAATAATGTGTTCGCAAACTATAATCGAAGGAAAAACGTTGACAAATTTTCGTAACATATAGTAAGGAAATGAATATATTTACAATTGTTATTAAAATTATCCCATATTCTTGAATATTTAGGAGCCTGGAGCCCCAATAAAGCGAGTATGGTCCTGAAAAAATGTGGCTAACTACAAATGGAGCCGGAAGAGGAATGGCAGGCCGCTACTCCACCCGCCTCTAGCTTTAAAAAATGAATACATTCACTCAGGCCTCTCGAGTTTGGGGGAGTCAGCTCGTCTCACTTAATTATTGCAATTCCTACGCAGCAATCGTGGTCAAAAATGGTGCCAGAAATGAACTATAAGCAGGAACAACTTGCATCCGAATACTGGATATCATAGAACTTTATAAGTTGAAAAAACGCAAAGAGAAAAACTTCCCTTGATTGTATTTAAGACTGGTTAGGAATGCTATGTGATATCATTTACTGAATAGAAGGAGAAAAACGGCTAACTGAGAGTCTAACTTCAGTTCAACTTTTTTTTCTCCTGAAATGAAATTACATAGTTGTAAAGAAAGCATTTTCTGCTCTAACTGTATGAATCTTGCCAGCCGAACAAACGTTAAGAACTCAATAAGGTAAAATAAGAAACATGAGTGGTACCTTAAAGTTGAGATTGATCTCTGTTTCCCCACCAATTCCAAGTTTTCTGAAGGCAGAATCGCTACAGGACTGCGACACTCGCATTATTAACTGTGATTTCATCATTTCATTGTTTCAAGACCCCTTCGGCACCCTCTCCCCGATTCCGGAAGTGCTCATGATAACACCGCGTCGTATCGCTTCAGCTTTTCTGTCCACAAGCGAGGCTGAGACCGTCTTTCTGGTCAGTGTACAGCCGCTTCCTTCGGCAGCGGTGATCTTGTGTCTATTTTGTTCTGTTTCGTATAGAGTCGCCCAGGTTTTTGTGGAACAGCTGCCCATAAACACGCACTCGAGTTTCCGACGCTGGTCCTCAGCTGCGACCGCTGCAGCCTCACGCGGCGATCTTCTTGCTGCGTGGAGTTTCTCAGAGGCTTCCCGAAATCTCGCTTTGACTAAAAATGGCCTTCTTTGTTTCAGCAATGCTGCAATTTTTACATTTGCAATAATTTTGTTTCTTTCAAGCTTCAGATCTACGCAGATATTATCTTGAATACAGTATGAATTGGTGAAGACGTTAAAATAAATTTTCTATAATTTGAAAGTAAAATTCTACTTTTCATCAGATTCTGATCAGAGCCAATATAATTATTGTGACTAGCTTAATCGCTGTTTTCTTGCTATCAGAATTACGACATAAAATATTAGCAGAATAACTTTGAGAGCGCGGTAATAACTGTACTTAAAATACCCAAGACATACTTTTTCACTTGGCCAATACATAAGCCCATCTGTCGTTAGAACACGAATGTTTTTTAGACTAAATTTGACTATGATCACTATAAAGAGATCATTCTAATAGTCGTATGTACCCAAATATTGTACTCTCGTTTCATTCAGAATAATAAATTTGTAGAAGGGAACAATAATTTCTATGCAAATTACGAATAGGTAAACTAACATGCCCTAACAACTAACATGTGAATGAAAAAACATTGTTTTGTACTTCACCGTACGGTTCTCGTTCGCATGAGCTTGGGTTCCAAATCGGGTATCCACACCAAATTTAGTATGTTACTTCAGGTATTATGTGATAGACTATAGTGGATGCACTCCGTCGAAAATGGCGGGACAAATGACGTCAAATTCTTGAATTGCTATGGAAGCCCTATGGACGGACGGACGGACGGACGGACCAACCAATCAAGCAAACAACTCTGGTGTATTATTAAATAGTGCGATTAGTAATAGACTAGTGGACGCGACCGGACAAAAATGTCGGGACAAATGATAATAACGTCTGATGCTCTTTTATTTACGGTTATTCTAACATGAAATAATGTTATTTTCAGTATCACTGATACGGATTGCTTTAGCTGACAGTCTCGTGTTAGTCTAGGAATACGGACCCGGGAATTTTCTTTTATCTAAATCCTGAAGAGCGTGATAAAAAGACGGACGGACGGATAGACGGATGGACGGACGGAAGGACCAGTCAACCAACCAATCAAGCAACACTTGGCTATTGTTATACAGGTTGGCCCAAAAATAAGGTACCCTCACTGATATCGGTAGCACTGATACGTTAATTAACATATGTTTAGGACACAATTTTGTGAAAGGGATCCTTACTTCAGGGCCACCCTGTATAACTAAGTGCATAAAGTTTTCCGCAAATTTAATGTGATTAACGAGATTCCCATTGCAATAGCATAATAAAATTATGCGTAAAATCATATAAGTTTATTTAAGGAGACCCATAGCATTCTTGTATGAAGTGTTGTTTAATAGCACCACAGAGAAGGTAGTTTCCCCAACTCAACAACAGCGGTGCGATTGGCGACGACCAATTCTAGCTTCGGCAAACGCATAACGCGCATCATATCGAGTCCGAATTTCGTGATTAAATTGCCGGCGGCATTAATAGTAGGTAACCGCGGAACAAATTCTTGTGAAGCTCCAACGATGTGTGAGCGCACTTATTTGTACTCTTAGCGCTCCGTGTCATTATTCGCACGCCTCTATGATCCCTACATTTTTTATCGATATTCGAATCTGAACCACATACCAATAAAACCTGACCAGTCGCAATGATTCTGAGTCGGCCGATGATTCAATTTCTCCTTAATAAATCTGGACAATTTTCCACTCTTGCTCAAGGAAGTTGCAAAGCACTCCTACCGAAATAATTCATTACATTAATAAAATAATAACTCCGTTATTAGTTGCAGCTCCCAAGCGCATGCAATAGCATTTTGTAGCGCTCATGCAAGCATCAGAATGGATTGAGCGTCATTTGAAAGCGTCTTTATTTTTCTATTCGTTGTACACAGAGTGCGATAGAAAATATATTCCTGTAATTATATTGAAAAATAGATTTAATTATATTCAGGGATATGTAGACAGAGAGGTAAATGGATAGATATGTATTTGTATATATGCGTGTATATATGCATAAATACAATACAAACTTGCTCTCGCAACTTATCAAAAATGACGGGACTAATTAAATTCATTCACGCAGAGAATGAAAACTTTCCGTTGCAGCCTGTAATGGGTCACAAATGTTCCTCGTCGTTTATTTTGCACCAACATTTAGAACCAAACTAAGTGGCCAAACTAAAATACTGTTTTATCGCATTCTATCGTAGAGTAATTTTAATTTCCTTTAGATTGCATTCATAATTACTATACGATATTCAGTATCGTACGCACGGCACTGCCTTATAACAGCACGATCTACTGTAATATTCGCCCCTGAAATACTGGAAAGGGTACGGAGAAACCTAACAAGCAGGCAACAAACTGCGTATTATGTTGCAGTTACTAGTATTTGTACAGAAGGATGAATATTACCAGTCAATAGCCTTTGTTCAAGAGGGTGTATGTTACCAGTCAATTACCTTTGTACAGGAGGGTGTATGTTACCAGTCAATAACCTTTGTACAGGAGGGTGTATGTTACCAGTCAATAACCTTTGAATTCCTCGCTGCGACGGAGCCTTCAGCTCACACGTATTTAGATATGGGGACTCCAATCAACAGCCCATGTTGTAGATTTTAGATCATTTAATTAAGAACTATTATAAATTTGGTATGTCAGTCTCGTTGTATGGAACGATCTCAACTGACCACATAGGAAAACGTATTGGTTTATGTTTTTTTATACTAGCATCCTGATCATATCTTTCCCGTGCTTACTAGGATAACGTTAATTGTGTACATGCCACAATGCAAAAAACAGGTTCCATTCAACAACTTAACTTTGCTTGATCTAGGCCGGGTGCGAACCCATGGCTCAGATTTTTTTTTCTCAGAATAGCTTCGCACAAGACACATAACTTTCACCTACTTCAGCTTTTCCTAAATTGCCGCACCGATTCTCCCCTTGACGATCTGCAAAACAAATTTCCCTCGAGGCAGTCAACTTTAACTATTTCATGCCTCGACCCCAGCCTCTTGCCTTAATTCATTTGGCTTCCGAAGACGTACGTTAGGTTAGATTTCATTTCGTTTTCTATCGTAGAGTAAGTTAAATACGTAAAATATAATTTTTGCAGAGTCTTTTAGTTCATTTTAAAGCTGATGTAATTCCCCTCACTTAAGCAACAGGTTCAAAAAGGAACATAACAAAAGGAAAATTTTGCCTTCCCTGTCCAGATTTCAGCTATACCGACTGGACTGTGCCTTATTAGTTGGATTTTTTCCACGATTTAATTGACGAAATAAAACATGTGCATCCATGAACTTTTACCATTGAATATCAGATGCGAATCTTTTCAAAATCTCTGTATTATCCTCGTAACTTTCCCATGTAATAAAAGTGTACTTGTCATACGAGTGTAATATTATTAATAAAAGGCTTCTCTGTTCTCTAGTTCTGTCTCATACATGTGTTTAAGACTCTTGAGTTTTAGTCGCCATTCAAATTGGTAACGCCCAGTGCGTTACACCCACACCACGCACTGCTCCTCACCACGCACTGGCGCACACCACGCACTGGCCAACACCACGCACTGGCCCACACCACGCACTGG
>VOMN01016390.1:0-28735 GCA_014899125.1 Orchestia grillus | reverse complement strand
CAACACTGCCTACACACACTCCAGACATGCAACACTGCCCCCACACACTCCAGACATGCAACACTGCCCTCACACTGCAGAGCAGCCACGCCAGATCTGGTTTACCAGAGGCTGCGGAAGCGAACAAGCGGTAGGATTTTAATTTAGCAGGATTTAAAGAGCGACTCGATACTGATAGGGGAAGAAAAATTGACTGGAAATGAAATGAGATGGAGCTGAGTAGAGACAGACATACGAGGGACGACGAACATGTCATTACTCACTCAGGCTTCACGAACATTTCATGTTTATCGGAGGTTTTCAAAGGGGGATCTATTCATTAAAACGCGTTACCCCGGGAGAAGTAGGCGCTGAATGGTGCAAGGTTTCCGCTGTGTGGGGGGAAAAAAGACGGTGGCGCTGGTGGACGAGAAAAAATAATTTCATTTTTAATGAGCAAGATGTAAAATTTGTAAAGAAACGGTGTGGAGACGGTGCTTAAGTGTACACCAATAATCATGTTGTATTTTTCACGCTCGTTGAACACTATGTATTGATTTTATTTTGAGCTGAGACACTGGGGAAGCCTCGTCTTGGAAGTCTCCCTGAACGAAGACTTTCGTCTAACGTCGGAGTTAGCGAAGGAAAAATTCGTACGGTTTCTGCTAAGAATTTCACGATCTAACTACCAGCCTGAACTATTTTCTCATTCTAAGCTGTTCTCAGGTACAGCTGTTTTCAATGAATCAGCAACATTGGGTACAGCTGTCTTCCATGGATCAGCAACATCAGGTACAGCTGTTTTCAATGAATCAGCAACATCGGGTACAGCTGTTTTCAATGAATCAGCAATTTAAGGACACAATTTTTTCCTAGTCTGGAACTATTTTTAGCATTGAGCTGCAATCTTGAACACTCACATGACTGACATGACACGACATGACGCGACATGACATAACTGTCACCTTGTGACGCCCACGACGCGTGAGGAGTTCACTTGACTTGCACACGTCCGTATCGATCAGACCTCTCACGCCTGAGCTAAAATTGGCGCGGCTTGCACCCCTTTTTCTCGGTTTACCAGCAGGTGACATCTTTAGAACGCTCTTCAGTATCGCAAATTACTTTTCTGAACTTCATGACATAGCGCAGCCTCATTTTTAAAGAGGGGGGCTGTTCACAGAAGCTTCAGTTCCTCTTTTATCGGTGAAAACGCTTTGTGCGCACGAGTTGGTCGTTTTTCAAACTGTACGATCTTCATTTCAGTCACAACCAACTACGTGTCCTAGAGTTCTTATGCGAAATTTTGGAGCCTTCGGGGGATTTTTGATGCCAGAAATGGATCACTTCACAGTTGACTGTTTAGTAAACCTTCGAGATACTTTTAAAAGATGGGGACAAATTCTACGATTTACGAGTGTACGTGCGCACTAGAAGTGTTGTATGCGCTCGCATCGCATCACAATTAAGTGGGATTAAAACGAACGCTTTTACCCATTGCAGGTATCCAAGTTACCGCATTAACGTGATGCGTCTCAGTGGTGAAAAGGCAATCCGCAGGCGAGACTCTCGCGCATGAAGTTCGAGACCGCTGGGCTGCTCAGCGGTCGCGTTGGCCGAACTCTCTGATTTACTTATACACAGCTTGCATATTTTAGGTAAGGCTCGAAAACTTTTAGAACATTCAACCTAAAAGGAAAAGCGTGAGCAGTATTTACTCATGATTCCTCGCTCACTCTCTTCATCAGCCGACCATTCTGGAGTGTAATCATATTTCTGATGAAAATATGTCGAAAAATCCTCCCAAAACTACAAGTTTTGGTCACATAGCCTGCCGGGGAAGTGGTTAAGATCATCACCTCAAAACTTAACAAAAGTCTTATTTCAGATGCGTCCACGGTCTAATCCTCATGTGATCATCGTATAAATTTTAAAACAAGAGGGCGAGAGAACCGATAAGGCTTTCCGTCTGAGCACAAGACTTTTTATTGCGAGGGGGACTTCGTATATATAAAGTGGCACATGCTCATCGTTCTCCTACGTGTTCTTTTACGCACGCAGAGGGCATTTTTTTCTCGACTGCAGCGCGCAGTTTCATAAGCACGGCGTTTTAATGAAACTCAGACCAGCGAACTGGAGGTCCATCTAATTAGCATCGACCACCTTCATGACTCTCCAGACCTCTTTACGAGACTCTACGTCTCTTTCCACTGCTCCTAGCACCTTTATGAAGCAGAAGACGCTTAAAGAATGTGAGGGGTCGGTTCGGACAGGAATAAGAACACTCTACGGTATTAAAATATGCATTTTCTCGGCGAGCTGTTGCTTTGCTGTGCCCCTCGCTGGGTAAATATACGTTGCATTTGATTGGCGAACAATTGATCATGCGAGTGTACTTTTTGCTTTCTCGCATAATCGATTGTTCGCCAATCAAGAGCGTCTCATTAACTGTCTTTCAGGATGACTTCACATTTGGGCAGTCGCTTGGATTCAGAATACTAATGAGGCACAGTATGAATCTCAAGGAGATTTTTTTCTGTAGAGATTATAAAGATGTCATGAGTGAAGACTTACGAAAGGTTAGCGTTATATTTGCAAAGTGCCTTGAGCAGCGAACATCCATTTTGTTATGCAGGTACCCTCGCTAATATCGGTAGCACTGATACGTTAATTAATTTTAGGACACAGTTTTATGAAAAGGTATCTTACTTATGGGCCAACCTGTACTTTTGTGGACGCATTATTTTTCACGAAATTTGTGAAATAGATACACTCAATACAACACTGATGTATTAAATTTAGTGAAAACAATCTTTTAATTCTTAATTTACGACTAATCCTGATAGCTGCGCGTCCTCAGTTAGCGTTAGCACTCCATGAAGTTAAACGATCAGCTACAAACGAAGTAGGACAAGCTGACTGCGAAAAAAACAACTGGTCGAAAGCTTATAAAATATTTGAGGTATCAATGCTACGAAATAATTCTTCACACCATGTCTTTTCATGCTGTATGACTTTTATTCGTAACCTAGATACTTTAGTACTTTAGATACTTTTGATCAGTTTTCCTTTCGTGTCACCCTGCATATCAAAACACATCGTCAATGTTGCACATCATCTATCGATCTTATTCTTCTAAATTTTCGTACTGCCAATGACGATGAAATTTAAACTGCACTCGTATACACAACTACCACCATACAAAGTCAGTACAAAGAGTATTTAGCTTTTTTTCATGCTAACGAAGGTTAATGTAGGTATATCAACTGCACGCGTACGTGCAGAAGGGACCTTCCTACGCATGCTCGAATATCTGTACCCCACCGTTGGTTGCGTCAATAGCTGTCAGAGAATGGCGCCGCGTAACCCGTATTCGTCAAATTTCCATTTTCTCAAAGATGACCGAATGCGTGCACCAGCGACGTCCTCAGTTTTTGAAAACTGTAGTCACGGGTTGCGAGACCTGGGTGTACGGGTACGACCCAGAAGCCAAGGCCCAGTCGTCACAATGGATTCAAAAGGCGCTGAGAAAGCCAAAACACACATTCAAAAGGCCAAAAAATATACGACAGGCTCGGATCAAAGTGAAGGTGATGCTACGTGTTTTTTTCAACTACCGGGGTATTGCGCATCATGAGTGGGCACCAGAAGGGCAGACCATCAGCAAGGAGTACTATCGAAAAGTCCTTCGTCATCTTCGTGATGCAGTTCGGCGCGAGAGACATGATCTGGGGCGGCACGCAACCGGCACCTACATCACGACAAAGCACCGGCTCATTCATCACATCTGGTCCAAATTTTCTTGATCTTGCACTGCATTCCGCAGGTTCACCAGTCTCCCTACTCACTTGACCTGGCCCCGTGTGATTTCTGGTTATTTCCGAAAATGAAGATGATGTTAAAAGGGTCTCGTTTTGAGACCCGCGTGGAAATAATAGACAACGCGACACAACAGCTGCTCACCATCTCAAAAGAAGCGTTCCAAAACTGCTTACAGCGATGGAAGGACCGTTGGACTGTGTGTAGTCACAAGGAGATTAGATATTGCATCTACTCAGGGCAGAACTTTTTTTCCTGGCTCAAGGCTGGAAACGTTTCGTACAAACCTCGTATGTGTTGTAATATAGGCACGTAGAAAGATTCGATGCTTTCTACGATGAAAGCATCGTAGCATCGATGCTTCCTTGCTCTTTCGATGAAATAAATTTTAATGCTGAATCGATTGTTAAGAAAAAAATGCGAATCTTAGGGAGATCTTATGAACAAGTGAGTGACTGATCAACTCAAGAGGCTCATTTTAATCCTCGTAAATTAACTGAAATGAAAAGTTTGGTACATAGGCTACCAGCGTTTCTTGCTCGGCAGCCGCCACACGGTTTCGCAGCATCACGAAACCTGCAATCCACAATCACGATGCAATCTGTGCGCAGGCAGTCGTGACACGATCCCTTGGTCTGATTTAGAGGCCCGGCTTCTCGTTTCCAATTGGCTGACAGCCCAGACCCCGCCCCGACATTGCACCTTGAATTAAAATAAGGCAAAAAATCCACTCGGGAATTTTTACCGTGGGAGCTCGCTACAACACGACGCCACAAATTAAAAGGGAATAAAAACACCTTGTCACCATCCTGCCTAAATTTCTGTAAATAAAGTAGACTGATTCTCATGATGAACGCTGAGTCTGCATGAGGACGAAAAAAGAGGCAGGGTTCGGCTGAAATTTATACGAAAGCTAAATTTAATTGAAAGAAAGAGGCAAGGTTCGGCTGAAATTTATACGAAAGCTAAATTTAATTGAAAGAAAGAGGAGGGGCTCAGTTGAAATATGTACAAAACTTAATTTTCTTTTTGAAAGAAAGAGGAGTTGAAATGAAAGCGGAACAAACATTTAATAAGACGAAAAGCTCACTTTAATCAGAGCACGAATTTGTGCTGAAGCGTATACGTGAAAAGTAGCTCCCAGTAGTGGACTCAATTTAAGTAGGGGAGACGAAGTCAATCCGCCCCTTTTTCAGTATGGTGGAAGTTAAAAAAGGAAATCAGGTTCATTTCAGACCCAATTCTTCCTTGTTCAATGACAGCCTGAGTAATAGTCTGTATATTAATACGCTTGTATTTACCTACTTACCAACGTGTGTCACACTTCTCAATTATTTGTGATGAAAAAATTTGCAGTACCTAAATTCAACAATAAATTTGACTTCACGTCCACGATACTGTTGTAGACTACGACAAAGCTTTCAAAATAAAATTTTTCGATGGTTAAATGATTAATGAATACATTCACAGTGGAAGACAGGATAAGTCAACGAAGGGAGGCAGCAAGTCAGCGCAGGGAGGCAGCAAGTCAGCGCAGGGAGGCATCAAGTCAGCGCAGGGAGGCATCAAGTCAGCGCGGGGAGGCATCAAGTCAGCGCAAGGAGGCAGCAGGACAACGGCAGAGGGAGTGTAGACGAAATTCAAGCCTTGCAGATGCCGGTAATCGATGACATTGCTAGAGTTGCCAAAAATTGTGCCATTACCACGGGCCCTGGGAACGGCTGTACGAATATGCCGTATCAGCAACAATTTGTCTCATTAAAGGAATGATTTCTAAATAAAAACTTTGTAAATACTTCAGATCTAAATTTATCCAAGCTATATTGAGCCAAAATCGAAATTTATCTGAAATCTCCAAGTTCCAAGGTATATTCTTAAAAGTTTGAAAATCCCTGGTATTCCCACGGGGCCAGCTTGTAGACAAGTATTACCACTCAGCAAATTGCGATATACCTCAGTTTCCTCAGCACTTGTCATTGGCCAGAAAGATAAGTTGCAGTTGCAGGTAGCATGTGAGGGTGTGCTTGGGCATGTGATCCTGTACAAAATTAGGGCAATGAGTCGACTCTCTGAAATCCAGGGAAATTTCACAGTAAGAAAAATTGTCTGGCTAAAAGGTTATCTGTATTTAAATATCAGCTTGTACCAAAGTTTTTAAAAAATCGGTCGTTTTGTTTAGAAATTTTTCAATTATTTGAAGTTCATTCGTAGATTTAGAGGGCATTCAGAGTAATTTCAAGTTTCGCTTGAAATACCGCAGACTGATGGCAAGTGTGTCACTGCTGGCGCACTGGCATGCGTCATACTATATAGATGACGCGGAAAATATCTCATAATACTTTTACACTGCTCATTTGTGATATGAATGTGATAGTTCTGATAGTTATAATTCGTGGTAGTTCTGTGATATGAATTCATAATGCATACATAACTGTGTCGTGAATGAATCATATGTGCTTTCGCTGAGGATTTCACATGTCACGCCTGCTTTCATCGATGCGAAGAATAATTTCCCTCGGTGCAAATTTACTCTGAGTCCGGCACCGCTCTCCAAATGTTGACTATTTAAAACAACATTATACCTGTTGGGGCGTCACTACACACCGCCTGTGCAGCAGCGGACCCCAAAACTAACCGCCAGCGCCGCTCCGAACTCAGGTTGGAATGGGTAAAACTACTGGTGGTTAAATTAACAACCTCTTTACGGATTTATTTCGTTATATTCTTATGCGGTAAATGGCTTACTTCAGTCTCTTTGATGTTTCTCAAGTGTATCAGTATCAAATTTATACTACGACAGAATATCGGTGTAGCACTCCGCCAAGTTTCCATTAGCTGATGGAATCACATAGACTATGAGCTTACCTCATCCTTTATATCCCAGCATTGCATTTTCACTTTTTTTATTTGCTGCAGAGTTGGATTGTTGCAGCGTTACTAACGCTTAGAACTTGTGCTGACACATTTACTAGAACTTTTTACTGGACCTTCAAAACATTTATTATTTTGTTATTAAAATTTTCATCTATTATCTGTCGTTGCGTAGATTGAGAGTTGACGCAGGGTAAGGCGAGCGCCTCCACGAAATACAGCCCCCTTACGCTGCATGCGTCGCTGCTGGCGCGCTTACAACTCTTATGACCCAGGAAGTGTGCTGTAATTTTATTGGGATGTATATTTGTGCTAGCACATCAACCGCCACACACATAACGCTTCAGTTCAACAACGCTGATACATCTGGTGCAGAATGACCAAAACATCTGCTCTGCGTACGTATACTAGAGCATTTCTTGCTCTGACGTTTAAGAATCTGTTGTCAATGATACAAAAATGATCTGTTGCACTGATGCAAAAAATTATCTGTTGCACTGATGCAAAACATTATATGTTGCACTGATGCTAAAGCATTTATTGCACACGTTCTCGAAGCTTGAATGGTCCGAGTATTGACCGTATTGACCGTAGTGATCGAGTATTCATTATATTGACCGAGTATTCATCGTACTGACCGAGTAATGACCGTATTGACCGAGTATTCATCGTATTGACAGAGTATAGACCGTATTGACCGAGTATTGACGGTCTTTTTCATTTTATCTTGCTTATGAACTGTGAACCTCAACTCCGGTGCTTCAATATACTTCAATTTAAGGTTCTAAATCTGAATTAATATCTTGGAACACTAAAACCCAAAAAACTATCATTTTTTTAGTCAGATAACGTTAGAATTTCAGCATAAGTCCCGAACGGAGGCTTGTGTAACATGAATGTTTCAAATTACCCATGGATTGTTATGTAATACCTTTTGACATACCCAAGGATTCATTGACAGTATCCAATAAAAATTTGACAAACACTTAAGAAAAATTTGTTTGTGATGCCTAAAACGTTATGATTCAAAATTTTATTTCAGGGTAGATACAAACAAAACGTTTCACGAGTTACGTTCACAGATAACTTACCATTAAACATTCACAGCTAAATTAACGAGTAACATCCACAGATAATTTTACGAGTGAACATTCACAGATAATTTTAAGAGCAGCATTCACCAAAAATTGTACGAGCAGCCTCCACAGATAATTTTACGAGCAGCATTGACAGAAAATTACAGGAGTAGCTTTCATAGGTAATTTTAAGAGCAGCGTTGACAGATAATTTTCTTGCCCGCCCACGCGCTGCTTATTACGACAGCCCGAGCACGACTGAAAATTTTGCGCTGTCAAGAAGCAGCGGATCTGATCAGTGGGGGAGCTATTGGTCGGAGCTGTCCTGTTCCCCCTCGCTGTCCCTCTTTACTGCGTCATTCATCGTTAGTCAGGCCTCTCGATGAGAACTGACGATATCATGCACCTCACCTGAGCAAGGCTGACGTTAGCATAACGAAACACGAAGTATTTTCACCATAGTTATTGATCCCACCACCACCTGCCGTTCACCACAACCAGCCGCCCGCCACAACCTGCTGCCCACCACAACCTGCCACCCACCACAACCTGCCACCCACCACAATCTGCCGTCCACCACAACCTGCCGCCCGCCACAACAACCACCACGGCATGGGGATGCTTGAGCCGTGGCCCAAAACAGCAGAAGGCTTATGAGAAACAGCGCTCAATGTCAGAAATACGACAGACAATTTAAGAAGTACAGAGTGTGTCTTAACTACTACAGAGCGGCCTGCAAGCTAGTCTGAGTGTTCGTATGTACATTTTAGTGTTGCACTACTGATGTTAGTCCGAAAAACTTGTATCAAAACTGAGCGAGCGAAACAAAAATCACGAAAATTTGTGAGTCTCATGTTAAAAGAATGTTCAATCTATCCGAAAAATGTGTACATGCCAAGCACATTCATTTATTCATTTCACAACGTTATAGAAAGAGTCAAATGACGTTTCAAGAAGTTTTATGAAGCTGTTGACAATTTTGCACCATTTTGCGTGAAACATATGTCTTTCATTTGCCTTACCCGATTTTAGCAGCACTAATGTCGATCCTTTAAGCTCACGACTCGTAAAAACTACCCAAATTACGGCCATCATTAGGACTAATCTATCCCGCCATCTTAGAATGTAATGATGCACAGGACGTCGGGTGCCGAGTTGCCCTCTCCGTCTCCTTGTGCAGCCACACGAATATGAGGCAGTGTTGCAGATGGGAGACTGAACACATGATCGTAAATGAATGTAATCAATAGGAAATTGAATGTTTTATATGACAGAATACGATATGAAAGCATTTTAGTTAACGTAGTTCGGTTTTGAATAGTTGATTTCAAATGAAACAGTGAGATACGGTTGTGTCCCACTACATGTTTCACTGGGAAAATGCGATTCATCTTTAGAATAAATACAGCAAGTCCTGTCATTTTAGACAGGCTGCGCAAAAAGTTCGGGGTAAAAAGTATTGGAAAACTGTACACTGATAGCTTTAGTACCGTCCTCTAATCGTCCAAGGAATTGTACACTGGTAGCTACAGTACCGTCCTCTAATCGTCCGAGGAATTGTACACTGGTAGCTGTAGTACCGTCCTCTAATCGCCCGAGGAATTACCTCTGTGATCTAACCAATCATATGCAGGTGCATCAATGACGCACGCACACAGAGCAGGATCTCTGCGTAAGATGAAACAGTAGCATTTTGCTGAACGTCCTATTTGTCGAACAAGCGATAATGAAAAAAGAATTACACTACGATCAGTTGCGACATGATCGAGTGAATATTTTTCTTTACCAAAATCAGAGAACTACGCTTCTTGCATCAGGACGCGAAACAACTCCGAGAACTGTTTCTCTTAATAATGTCGACGGATACTACGTGTAATACCGTGCTGCACTGCTGCTGCATAAAATCGATGAAATCGAGCAGCTCTTATAATCACAGATCAACATAATGGGAACCAATTGTGCGGATCCGTTGTTCAGGTGACGACAAATGTGTAATATATTCGAAGCCAGGGCAATTTTGGCTTGAATGCACAGCCAATTATGGTGTTGGGGGTAATTTTCTCGTTGGGGGAATATTCATCGCAGCATGTTTCAACCAAGTCGTCGGAAAGCTGCTCGCTGTGAAGGTTCCAGGTGTGATCTTCCGTCTTAGGAGGCTAATTAAATGACGTGTGCGGCAGGTTGAGCTTCTTAATTAGCGCGCGACCGTGTCACCAACACATCGTATTCTCTTGCAGTGAAGAGGGAAACATAATCCTGCGATTCAATCCTCGTTTCATTGTCATTCACCGGTGAAGGATATCAAGCAAACGCATTGCTTCATCAGGCCATGCGCTGTTCTTCAAAGGTAAATAATAATAACACAACCATCCTATCAATTTAGCATAACTGCTGTTGCTCTGCCAGTCTTTGAAGAGGCAATTCTGCCGTTCGATCACTGTTATTGTGCACTCCAAGCGATGTGCAGGACGACTGCATGCTGCACATCTATGTTATCCGTCAGCATTGCAATACTCTGAGCGTAGGAGCCAGGACGGTCGCATGGTTGCCTGGCTCCATCGCTGCTGTTAATTACCTCACGTGGCCTTATCAATACCAGGCAGCGCAACCGCTTGCCAGAGCTCCCGTAATGTCGTACTTAATGAAGAATATTCTGCAATTGTAGCGCCTCATCGAGCGGGACTGCTAGCTTATGGAGTGGCGCTTCAGAGCTCTTCGTTGCGGACGCGTAGGTGTGCTGAGCAATCACCATCGCAACCAACTGACCTGATTGCAGGCTAGCAGCTTGCTGAACAATCACTATCACAACCAACTGACCTGATTGTAGGCTGGCAGCTTGCTGAACAATCACTATCACAAGGCTACCAACTGACCTGATTGTATGCTGGCAGCTTGCTGAACAATCACTATCACAATGATGGCAGTTGATCACTAAAGGGGGAGTTCAACTGAAGTCATTCTGAAGTGCACGAGATGAGGGGATGAAGTACGCCGTGCGATGCATGTAAATGGAAAGTGAGAACACAAAGAGATGAAGAGAGGCAGGCTAAATGTTTTAGCCGATCGCTAAAATGTTGTAGTACAGTAGTACCTTCGTCAAAATGTTGTAGTGCAGTAGTACCTCCGTCAAAATGTTGTAGTGCAGTAGTACCTTCGTCAAAATGTTGTACTGCAGTATTACCTTCGTCAAAATGTTGTAGTGCAGTAGTACGTTCGTCAAAATGTTGTAGTGCAGTAGTACCTTCGTCAAAATGTTGTAGTTCAATAGCACATCTGTCAAAATGTTGTAGTGCAGTAGTACCATCGTCAAAATGGTGTAGTACATCCATAATTCGTGCACAAACGGAACTTATGCACAAACGAAAAGATAGTTCACTTGCTTGAGTCGAAGTAAACGACAGTGCAGTACATAAAACGGGGCAAAAAAAATGCGCTTGACAGAGTAAGTCACACAGAATGTCTGTCTGCATGCAAGTGGTCCGTCAAATGGGCCGCTCGCTGGAGCAGCGCCTGCGCCATCAGCGTATTGAAATACAGCGCCGGACCTCAAGCTCATCAATGATTGCCACTTGGTGTTAATGAAGGCAATTTAAATATACAAAGCCTACTGGATGTTGCCGAATGGGTCCGAGCTTTCAGGATAATGAGGCTTAGTAATGACAGCGTCACTGGGGCACTCAAAATTGCGCTCGCTGTACCAGTCGTTAGCTGCAACACAATAAATTCTTTTTACAGCTCCGGAAAGGGTTGTAAGCTTTTAGTGACATTGAATGCTGCCGTGTTGTGCATTAAAGCATTTGAGTGCTTTCTGAACAGCAAAGCTCATGTTGTCACGCGAATGCAACGTACGAACACAGTGTGTTTTGAAGCCACCTGTTGGATTTACATTGGTGTCACTGCATGGATTTTGTGTCGAGCCATCCCAGGGACCTGTGCGTCGCTGGATATCTTTTATTTTAATTTTAGAACTGAGCATAATGACTACGGCAATTCTGTCAGTACGCCAATTACAGACAACAGGCGCGTTGAGTTAGCTCAATGTCTTCATAACGTTCGCCAAACTATAAAGTGAACATTTTCAGATAAGAGCATTTTGTCATCATTAGTTTCGTAGATGAATTGGAGCTTGACTTATACGAGGGAACTAGAGCACTTCTCTGCAGAATACATATATTACATAGACTTTGCTACGTCTGGTCATTAGGGAAAGAAGTCTGGTATAAGTCATATTTATACCTGTTACACACGTATACAAATACCATCACTTGCATACGAAGAATGATGGAGGAATATGTTCACGTGTCACTCAAATCTCAGTCGAAATAGCCATTGAACATAGAGCCGAGGGGGCCACGTCGGTGCTTAACTGCCAAGCCATCTGGCCGTCACACCTCCTTCGCTGAAGGCATTCAGTAATATCTGTTATGACGAACGCTATTGTTGTGTTAAAGAGTTCTACGCTCATCAAAGTATCCTATTATGAATAGTTGGAATAATTACTTGCCTACAGTGATTAACTACCTGGGAATCAACCTGTTAGAATCGTGTACCTAAATTTCAGCCATGAATTTGGCATAGAAAGCAAGCATGAAGGGCTTAAAATAGGTCCTGTAGAAAGGGAGAAATTGAAGTACAATAATTCAGGTCATGATGTAAATTTTCCAACATGTGCTCCATTTAGGTCAACACATTTTTGCAAAAACTGAAACCAGCCTTCAAAGCATATCTTTGTTAAACAAAGGATTATACAATTTGAACCATACCAAAAACGCCGTTCTCTTTACATCTTCAAGTGATAAAACTTTGGGATATTTAGGTATTTTTTCAGGTTTCTGAATGAAAGGAAGTCATTTGGGGTTAAAACCGGAATGTAACGAGAACGTTGAATAATCTCCCGCCGAAATCTGCGAAGCACAATTTATGTTTGCGCGCACTGCGTCTGCGGGTGTGAGCTGTGGTGTGCGGATGCGGCTAAGCAGCTTCTTATGGCGTTTTTCTGAGATTTTCTTGTATTACTTCCTCAAAGGAGCACCATAATAAATAGCTGCTGCCTTTTTTCCTTTGTTCTAGAGCGAGTCAACCTGCAAAATTCCTCTACATCCTGGAAGACAGTGGCCATGACCTTTTCTCTTGAACGCTCCGATTTTGCGGTAACTTACCCACGATTCTCTCTCTGGGCAGCCACTGCTTTAATTTTATTTTGCCCTCGTTGTCGTACGTGTAGAGTCCTGCTTCATCCTCTATCATAATTCTCCAAAGAAAATATTAAAGGATCTTCACCCCAATTGCTGAAAATTCTTGATGGAAAATCTGTCCCTGTTTGTTGATGATTTGGACGCAACAGCCCAGGAACTCACCGAGCCGAAAGCTCGCTCAGCCTCCAACTCTTCACGAGAACTCAATGTGCAGAGCCCACCGAGATGTCGAGTGTGTCTGCTACTGATTCATCAGTTAGTCGTCCTTTTTATTTCAATCAGGTTAAGAACAGCATCAAGATTTTCTGCTCAAGCTACATTGGATTGTGTGCCACTGCGGGGATCATCTTTTATTTCTTTTCTTCGGCTTCTGAAATGACTTACTCGATAGTGAGGTATTGATTCTTTGGGGTATTGTCACTGGTGCCAGAAAGTCAGTGAATCAACTCCTTTTCCACCTGAGCTTCGAAATGAATTTGATGCTTTTCTTGGCATCAGTGTTATTGGAAGTGATGTTGCTTGAGCAGGTATTGACTTCTAACTGGCGGAGCCCCGTGTGATGGTTCATGCTAGAACACGTTGTAACAGATTGGTACAAGAATCATCTGGAGCAATGTCGCCAAAATCCCTTCATACGACATTTAGTTAAGTACTGTTTCCCAGACCTTTTAGACGCTCATCAAAAAAGTCCCGAAATCATTCGTTTTGAATAAAGCCTGAGAAAGTCTTCCTTGAATAAATGGCATCTTGCATTTTCAAGTGTTTCTTTTTCGCGTTTGCACTAGCTTGATCACGTATTTTTTTCCCTTTTTGATAAGAAAATATACTGAGAAATTTCGTGTGTCAACCTGGTAAAAGTAGGAAAACTTGGAGAATTAGCTCTCAATTTCTGCTTAATATTAACTTGGGAAGGAGAGGGTAGGAGCCAGCTGCGATAGACGTCGACCTGTATATAAACGTGGCAGATAAAAGTCTATCTTGACGCTGAAAAATATCATCGTCGAAGAGCGACGCGAACAAAAAATTGCGAGCGGTTTTCCTTTCTTATCAAGAACAAATATCAGCGAATGGCTGTCGGGGGAAGATGAACAGAAAAAGAGGAGCGCGACGCCTGTCAAGGAAGTTAGAGCAGAGATAGCGAGCGGGGCAGGGAGAGCGGCCGAGTTTTGTTTTGTCTCGCCCAGCCTCTACCAACTGCGCCAGAAAAAAGACGGACTTTAGCAACTTTAGCAATCAGCCCAGGCCTGAATTTTTCGCCTCATTTTTGTTAAGTTGTTCAAATTTTCAATCCCGTCCCGAAGTGCGCACTAAGAAGTCATACAAGCGCGGCAAGACAGAGGGTTTCTTCAAAACTTGTTATGGGAGTGACTGGGCGGTAGTTCTTACCAAGAACAGCCAAGAGTTAGAACCTCTGTCGTGTCGATGGCACTCTTTCTAGCCAACACAATAATTCAAGCTAAAGTGCTGCCAAGACTATAAGAATCTCTTCCGTCTACGCCATAATGTTCCAAGCTCGCTCAGATGCAGTTGCAAAGCGCAGTAAAGAATTATAAGTCTTTATTATCGACAAAATGTTGCTTGGGACTACAGCTGAGATGATCAAAAGGCGGAAGACAAAAACCAGAACTTGCCTAATTTGGTACAAACATTAGCTAGGGAGTTGGATCCAACGCTTGGGATAGCGCATTCAGCAGCCTTGACTAGACTCTGAACCCATGCCACCACAATATACGCTGCTTCCTCCACTTGAAATGTGCTCACTTTTAGGAGGCTTGAAAAATTTCCTGAGTGAATGTTCTACAAGAACTTTAGCTCTTTCCTTATTTTCGCTGTGTATATAAGGATTATGATTTGTGCCCTTTGAATGTCACCTATTTTTTAACGTGATTGAATGACTGTAATCGAACCAAAAGTTTTCTCGAACGCTTTAGGGTGTTTGAAGTGAGGTGCTCCACGCGGTGTTTGCTCAGGAGTCACATGGAATTGTAGCAACTGCACCGTTCATGTTCTCTCTAATCATGCATACATTCAGGATACATATGAACAACACAAAATATGAATTTTTGGACCATCGCTCATAAGTGAACTGCTATGCGAAGTTATAGATTTTTTAGGATTCCTAAAAAATATTTTACGGCTCAACTTCATTGCTGAACCAGACTTGTGTCGTGCGTGAGCCTCTCACCTGGGAAAACTTACTCGATAGAAAAACATGGAGTTTTTCCTCCATGTTAATTTATATTAACAGCTAGCGAGAATAACTGATGATTTCATCATTTTTTTGTGTTGCAGTTTACTGTACGCGAATAATAAAAAAAAGTATTGTTTAATTAACTCAAACTTACTGTTTTAGTCAATGTTTTTATTTCTACTTCTAATGTTAGGGAAGCAGTATGGAGCGAACTGCGACCAACGGGAAACGTTCGTTGAAGGAATTGGGTTGCAAGCTCATTTTCGAATTGACCGCCAAACAGTTTCAAAATCAAGTTATAAAACTGGGTAAGATATTCGAAGAGTTTTTCCTCCATGTTAATTGACATTAACAGCTAGCGAGAATAACAGAAGATTTTATCATTTTTTTGTGTTGCAGTTTACTGTACACGAATAATAAAAACAGTATCGTTTAACTCAAATTTACTATTTTAGTCAATGTTTTAATTTCTAATTCTAATGTTAGGGAAGCAGTATCATACGTTCACGTAGCCTCATAAATTCTTGCTTAACATCTGCCCATAAGTGTGGCTGACACTTCATATGATCTGTATGTAACTTTAGATAATTATAATTCACCAAGTTATTGCACCGCAATCCGACGTGTCATTTTCAAGCGTTATTTCTCACCATGGGTTCGGTTGTCCACAGGAGTGAGCGAAGATGACGAAATGAGCGCTCTTACTTTGGTGTAGCAGGCACACCGCAGCTCTTGCTTGTTGTCTATTTCGGCCATGTTTGTAAATTCCACGAAAATATGTGAGCATCGCATTTTTTACGGTTCTAGTTGGTCTTCTACGTTGACAACGCAGGCAAGATCTTTTATTTTCTCCAAAAAAACAGCTACGGCTTCTTTTGTGAATCGACGTCCATGTCCTGCCGCTAGCAAAATGTATATAAGAAACGAGAAAGCACTTCATTGTTCGCTGATCCTCCATTGTGGAGATGTTTACCCCCGCTGAAGGGAGTCCTGCAGCCATTGTTTTAATGGACTTGCGAGTAGGAGACCGGAAATTTTGAACTGAAACTCCAGTGAAAAAATTAAAAAAAAATTTTTTGACTGCTAGTTTTTCGAAAAAAATTTGGCTGAAAGCCAAGGAAAAATATTTTTATCCGCAATGCAAATAAAAATATTTGATATGCAACTTCACGGGAGTGACAGAGTGCTAGAGCGGCAATCGCTCAGCTGAACTTGTTTTTGAAGTTTGGTTTATTTTGAAATGAGATCCCATGAAATTTTCAAACTTTCTTTTATATAAGCCGTAAAACCATTCTCAGCAAATACCAAAGTACTTTTGGCACTAAAGTCTGCGATTATGATTATGTGAATGATGAGTTATCATGCAATCAAAATTGCACTGTTGTACAACATGAAAAAAATAACAAATTCAGTCTCCAAGCCTCTCTGACGACAGCGGCCCGTTTCCATATAGCTATCTAATTTGCGGAGTAAACTACTGTCTCAGCAATAAAAAAAAATACGCTCCGTTACGGCAATATATTTTTTTCGGGTTCAAATGGAAGTTTAATCCCTTTGCAAGTCGTAAAGAAAGTTTATGACTTAAAATAAGCATTCGAACTCAGCTAAAATAGAACAATTTGATCTGTAATGAAGCGCCAGTTAGAACCGGGGCAAGTCGGGACACCTCTGCTCCTGCCTGGGTCAGTCTGCTCTTCCTGGCAGCGCGCCAGGGCAATTTCTGACGATTTCAGGGGCCCAAACGCCTCTGCGGTCAGTCGAAAGAAGTAACGGAGCGAAAGGTTGTACTGAAATTTAAGTTTTGAAATTTTATAATTCGGTATGACCAAGTAGAAAAAAATAATTATTGACGAAAATAAAGATACGTTGTGTTTTTTTTCGCACAAAATGAGCCTAGGCTTGAAACGTTCAAATTGCAATGTTTATACAATACTTTTTGCTATCACCTTCACCATTGATATAATACATACGAGTTCGGTGATAATGTACGTACTATACAATTATCCCCCATTTCTTTCACCGGTAATTGATTTCTCACTTTGACTGCGTCATTTTTTTAGGTTTTAGGAGAAGCAAATTAAATTAGCTTCAGTCTAGTCCCTGATAAATCTTGACAGAAAAACTCGCAAAACTTTTCGTTCAGTTGTGCTATAGCGCTTTGCATCGTACAATTTAGTTACGATTTTTATTTTTATTATTTACTGGACGAACGACGTTTTCAAAAGTGTTATGCTGTGTCTCATCAAAGTAATGCACAGGAATATTACTCACTCATTTTTGGCGACGTTGTGTTCCGCATAGTCGAGTCATGAATAACAGGAAATCAAACTGCTGGTACTGGAAGCAATCACGCGTACCCATGCTACGTTTTACCATGAACGGTCGCTAAAAACCTTGTCGCTTTGTTGACAGACAGAGTGTCAAGCTAAAATTGAAATGCAGCGTAGGCCGTAAGGTAGCATCACTGATATCATTTTCCCCATAAGGGTGCCCTACTTACAACCTCCCCTGTGTGAAGCAGCTCTTTAAAAGCTTCATCAGGGTGAGCGAGAGCTATACGTAGGGTTGAAATTCTCGGAGGGAGATGGGGGGAAGATTGAGGGAATGCATTCGAGGTTGCGGTCGTTGAAGAATATGAGTAAAGCTCCAGCGTCAACACAGAATGTGAAGAGTAATTGCGAAACAAACGCTGAAAAAAGGCAAAGAATATCACGGAAGAATGGAATACAAGAGAACTGGAAAAGCAGAAGAAGAGTGGAGGCAAAAGAGCAATAGAATGGAGCGAGGGGACAGGCACAATACCCGAGAAAGAAAGAAAAATGAGCGGTCTTGGAAAAATTGAAATGGAAAACGAGAGAATGGGATGTGAAGAAAGAAATTGCAATAAAAGGTGAGGTTAAAAACTCCACAATGCGAGGATCAAAACGTTTGCATGACAATGAAGTGAATGAATAAGTGATTGAGAAATAACGGCAGCGCATTGGTCAATATCTTGAGTAAAAAGTTACTCGAGGAAGAGCAAGACAAGTGGATGTTAAAAACGTAGATGCTTCTATACTTAGCGACCCTTGATGTGGAAATACGTGAAATAAGAAGGAAATGAGTGTCGAAATAGGTCAAGGGGGAAGTGCAGGCTGTGTTGTGAGGTATACGTGAGCAGTAAGGGTAAAGTGTCATGGTAACGTACGGCGTAAAGGGATAGTGAGTGTAAAGTGTCATGGTAATGTACGACGTACAAAGAAAGTGAGGGTAAAGCGGCGTGGCCACCTGAGATAAGTGTGAAAAATAGGGTAAGGCGCAGCTGGCTGAGTGACATGCACAGAGGAGCTACATAAGGGCAAACTATTAGCTGTAAAGTGAGAAGTGAGAGATGCACCGGGAGAGAGGGCAATAGAGGGAAACTTGAAGCATCTGGCAGCAGCACTGGGCTGGAGGCAATTAACCAGCACTCTGCAACTGCGGACAGGAGGCCGACCGTGCTGCGTCACAGCCTCCTCGAGTTAGCGCTGGCTGCTCTCCCTGACCTGCGTCAGAGGGTCGGCGTTGGAGGCCTTCGTTATGAACAGCGCAAGCGTGGCTTCCTGTGAGCATGTGCGTCTGCTAGCGTGTAAGTTTCTTGGTGTGTGCTTAAACAAACAGGGAATGAATTGCGCGTACTTCACAAAGTTTGTGTGGCGTGTGATATGTCGTACTGTAGAGATAGTGGAGTTGTGTTGTTACCCGGTGTGAGACGCACTGCGTTGTGTAGATCTGTGTTGTGGTCGTGAGCTTGTGAGGCACATTGTGCTGCTTAGAGTGGTGTTAGTTCTTGTTATGATGCCTGTGTTGTGCACTGTGTTGTGTTGAACAACGTTGTATCGTAATGTTAGTGTGGCACATCCTTCTGCGTCGGTGTTGTGATATTGTGTTGCTTGATTGTGCCATGTGCTGTGGAGCACATCAGGCCGAGATCATTCATGCGCTCTAGATCTAGCTGTTACAACCCTGGAATTGGCGCAGTGAGATGATGCACACTTGGTAAGATGCGACGATGCACCTGATGCGACGATGCACCTGATGCACTCGATCATCCCGTGTAGAGATGCCCTACGCGTAGAATCTGATGTAGTGAAGTGCGTTCTGATCTCTACTGCAAGGAGGTGTTTAATTAGCGTCCCCTGTACTTGCGCTCTCATATTTATAATAAACAGATGCGCTCCCTTATTCAAGCAGTCGTGGATGTGGTTGTGTTGTTGTTCCATTTGTGCAGGAGTACGGCACGGCCTCTCTTGTTGATGATTTGTGCGTGTGATCCTCAGCGATGGAGAAATGAAAAATTCTCACTGCAGAATTGCTATGCTTCTCAAACACAATATTGTTCATTGCAGTGTTGCAATCTTGATTATTTCATGAGCGGAATCCGTCATGAGATTTTGATACTTTGTTGTCCGTTTTGTGTAAATAACTGGCAAGCTTTCTGATAAGTTCTCGATTCAAAATGGGAAAATATTAATAGAACACGAATAAGCCAATTCAATAGCTCATACTAAATATCCAAGTGTGATTCTGAGAGTGCAGAATATTTCAGGCGGCATGAATGATTGTTTTTGTTCAGTTCTTCTTGAACTTCTTTCGACAAATGCCACCATCGTAGGACGTGATCAGGCTGGATGCACTGATGTGTTCGTCAGCGTGACGTCAGCGTGACGTCAGCGTCGAGGGCACGGTGGAACTTTTTTCTGAGCGCAGCGTAATTTTCTCTCACACAATGGCTCCCATTTAGAAATACGGGAAAATGTGAGTAAATGAAAATATCAGCCACTGGGTTTTTACACTTATTTACACAAGCTTTCACCCGCTCAAAGCAGTGTGAGTTTTCGAATGATATACTTTCTGCTGACCTCCCGTTTGAAAAGTCATGAATGATCTTATTTTAATAAATAAGAAAAAACCAATGTACCTGAGTTAATTGACTGGCCAACGTCACAAAGCACAGAGATCTCATCAAAGGTTTTTAAGTGGGTTCAGCACTTGTGATGTATCTTTTTATATTGCGAATAGCTCGCGAATGAAGAAATGCCTTCCCTGTTGCGGTGACGTTTCTTTTTCCTTCAAGTGCTTTATTCACTTAAAATAGAGCAATTAGTTCTATGAGATTAGAAAATTATTGCACACACCTTATGTCGGCCATGCCTTTGCTTGAGCAAACAGTGTGATATTCAGTATTTTTCGTCCTAACTATGGACGGCAAGGTACTAGCGAGATTGCATATTTCAGATTTCACATACTTCAAGGAGCGCCTCCTGCTGCGCAGTCGAAGCTGTCGACCTACTCACCACTAGTTACCGGTTGTCTTCAAGTCCTGTTCTATTCATGTCGATTCTGTATGTATGATACCGGATTCTTCTTCAACCTCAAGACGCAGTGAGCGAAAACTCCGGTTACCTGGCACAGGAATTGGCCCACACCACCTAGGTGTGGGTGGTGAGGCGTGGGTGGTGAGGCGTGGGTGGTGAGGAGTGGGTGGTGAGGCGGTTCTCAGGCACAGCATTTATACCCAAATTGGGAGAGTAGGCTGCACTTTAGCTCGGCTTTGCTTGTGTTAAGGGAGGCGCATGCGTCTGTTATGGTCAACTGTGGCGCCGGTGATAGAGTTCCCATTAGTGGTATGAGTGAGATTGTGTTTCAAAACGGAGTTCGATTAATTAATTTTCTGAAATGAAAATTCATTAACTAAGGGTCTATTATTTGAAAAAAATGCTCTATATACTTCTGGAGTGTAAGCAAATTAATTTAAAAAGTGTCTTGTACATCCTTGTCCTTCTCATTCACAGCCCAAATGGCTCATCATTAATTTAGTCATCAATGGACAACGATTTAAAACAAACAAAAAATTCACTAATAACAAATCAGGAAGGAACTAAATTTATTCATCGTATTTGGAGTGTTATTCTGTAGCTGATGATTGTCTGCTGTGTTGAGTGAGTCAACTGCTCAACGGTTGGGAATGACTACCAGAGTGGCTAACTTTAATGCCACCAGACACTTCAAATGGACCTCGAACAGCAAGAGCCTCGCGCACCTGCTGCAATTTGTCAGCCCTCCTTCTCCAGAGGGGCCTCACGCTCTCAGGCCCCGCCGCTGGGTGGCTCCATCTGTGGAGATGAACTCAGCCTCTGGAGCACGAGTGATGAAGGCTGCTTCACGAGGAGGAGTGATGAAGGCTGTTTCATGAGGAGGAGTGATGGAGGCTGCTTCATGAGAAGGAGTGATGAAGGCTGCCTCATGAGGAGGAGTGATGAAGGCTGCCTCATGAGGAGGAGTGATGAAGTCAGCCTCATGGAGCGTGATGAAGAGTGTCTCATGTGGAGGAGCATGAGGGCTGCTTCATGAGGAGGAGTGATGAAGGCTGCCACATGAAGCGTGATGATGGCTGCTTCATGAGAACGGCGCCAGAGAGGCAAGCCTCATGGAAGGCATTTCGTCGTTCAGAATCCTCATGTGATCGGTCTTCAGGAGAGAAAATTTACAAACTAGGATGAGAAATTAGAGTGCACTCGGAATTTCCAGCTCGTGCGATGATAGGTCACCACTTGTGCGATGATAGGTCACCACTTGTGCGATGATGGGTCACCACTCTCTTGAGAAATAAGTTCTGTGGGGTTAGGCCAGTCTAGGGAGCCCTGGTCTACGGTGTCGTCATTGGGTGACGTTTGCTGCACGCATGCCCAGTGTTCAGGTGCGGGAGCTCGTATTTTAAAATGAATGTCGCTGAAAGTTGCGCTGGGATTGCATGCAGTGGATGATAAGTAAAGATCTTTAAATAGACGTAGTATGAAGTAAAATTTGTGTCAGCGCGTCTGGCATACAAACAACATGCGTGTAAGTACAATGTTCCAAAAAATGACACTACGGGAACGAGCTTTGTTACCTCAAAAAACATTGATCGTAAGTCAAATTTTTCATTCGATTTTTCATGCTGAAATATGCCCAACTATATACACGTCATATACTTACGTATAAGAATGATTACAAGGATATAGTAAATATCATAATGAAATTTTTACCTTTCATGATATCGAAAACCAAATGAGTAACGCAGCGGCGTCTTTGGAGAAAGATATCGAGATGTAATTAAAACACCCTGAGGCTCAAATTGACGTAAATTACTTGAAAGACTTCAATTCGAGCCTCACGACAAGCTCTAGTATTATCTTGATATTCTTCATCGGAGGGAGCCACAGTCGCTCGGATGCGTTGGCTGAGATATGCGCTCAATCATTAGAGGGCTGTAGAGAACTTACGTCCTTAAGGCGCTCAATTCAGACTTGCTTTGTAGGATTTGTACAGAGCTGTCGGAGGGCTGCAGAAACACCTAGGTCCTCAAAATACTCATTATTGAGTCCTTAAGATCTATCATAAATACCTATGCTAGTGTTGTCGAGTACATAGGTTCTCAATATAGTTAATACTGTGTT
Organism: Orchestia grillus; assembly: GCA_014899125.1. Classification (NCBI taxonomy): domain Eukaryota; kingdom Metazoa; phylum Arthropoda; class Malacostraca; order Amphipoda; family Talitridae; genus Orchestia; species Orchestia grillus. The sequence continues at coordinate 6,147 of VOMN01016390.1, read as the reverse complement.
TCTACGTTCAGTGCACAGTAGATGAAGGGCTTTGGAGTACCTAGGTTCTCAAGATACTCAATATGTAGTCCTTACGGTCTGTATACAGTTAGCGGAAGGCTGTATAGTGTAGAGTACATATCTTCAAAAAATACTAAATATTGAATCCGTACGATCTTTACGCCTGCTGATGGGTTGTATAGTACTCAGGTCCTCAAGATACTCAATGTTGAATCCCTGTGACCTGTGCGGATGTGCTGGAGGGCTGAAATACCAGTCTCTCAAGATGCTTAATATTGCATCCCTATGACCTGCTGAAATCTATCGGAGGGCTGCAGAGTCCCCGTGTACTCAGATCCTCAAGATGCTCAATATTGAGTTCTTACGATCTGTGCACATCTGCTCGAGGGCTGCAGAGGGCCCAGGCTCTGAAGCAGCTCTCATGTCAGTGCACGGCCTCTTGAAGGCTGCTGGAAACGCCGAGTCTGGAGTTCCAGGTGGATGATCCGCCGCTCGCTGGAGAGCTTGAGGAGCCTAAAGAGGCTTGGCTGGGACTAGCAGCTGCCTCAAGCCCTAGTTCTCAAGCACCGCGTCGGACGCTTGGGTGCGGGGCTGGAGGTAAACAACGACCCGATCTATTGTTGTTCCAATGAGTCATTCAAGATGATAATGCTATCCGTACTGTAGAGTTAGAGAGCGAGTTCATGGTGCCTTGTTGGGTGCAGTAATATGGACGCAGATGAAACGCATCGAACACTGAGTAGTAGACCTGTAGGCGGTCGATATATGTACTTGGGTACAGTAATGAAGTGCTACCCAGTAGTGTTTCTTACGAAATGAATAGAAAAAGTCCATATTATTTCTTCTTAACTCAAATATGGTTGAAAAATATGTATATATGCTTTGATAATAAGCTCCGCTGACAAAAATTACCCACTTGTTATTTTCCGGAGTCTGGTGTGGAGGAAGAGAAAGGTCTGTCGTGTTCTGAAGCTGTTTCAACTGTACAGAAGTGGGTCCTTCAGTTGAGGTACCCGTCAAACTGAACCAGCATGGCTACATTGAGCTGCCAGATAACCAAGTTTTGCCATTTGCACAATATTTGATTGAAGAAAGGCATGTTGCATTGCTTATCTTTCAAGATGACCATTGCTGGGCGCATTGGGCTGGAACTGTCATTAATTGGCATGGGAGTTATTCACGGAATGTCAGGCGTTTAGATTGTCCAGCGAAGTCCCCAGACATGAACCCAATTGAAAATTTGTGGGATCACCTAGAATGAATAGTTAAACGTCGAGAAGATCGTCCACGTACTGTGGCTGCACTACGAGATCAGTTGGTGCAAGAGTGATTTCAAATCGACCAGGTGTGTTCTAGGACACTTTTAGACTCAATGCCACACAGAATGGCCTCCATTATTCGTCCTCGTGTAGGTCCTACACCGTATTAGTGGTAGGTGACTCATTTTTTGTTCTGGGAGTTTATTTACCCAACTAATGTGCTAGACGCTCATAAAATATTTAGCGGTCATCAAATTAATTTACGGCGAAACGAATTATGTGAAATCACATGTATTTAATAGGACGGTATCTATAATACACGACTTCTGGGTATTCATTAATATTTGAGTGCAAATGAAATATTCGTTCGATTTGGAAAGCCATAAAACAGATGTAAATGAGCCAGGAGAAAGATAACATATTCGCTGTTAGATTAAACCAAAAGGGTACAGATCTAAAATTTTTAGAATGAGTTTAGCTTTGATATTGAATTCATGTTTTGTCATACTCTAGAATAAAATCATTCATGTCACTTTTACAATATATTTTTCCAATTTTAACTTAGAAGTATTGCACGGTATTAATCTATAAAGGGTTTTACTTATAAAAAGCATAACATGCACCTCATAGAAAGGTAATATTGTCATAGCTGTGGACAAAGTTAAATGGAAATTCTAGGAAGTTCCAATGTAGGGTGTTACCGGAATGTCGACATATTGCTAATGTAACCAAGTGAGCTGACTTTGTCGTTACAGGTGTACAGGACTGCAAGGAACTGTACCTGCCTCTTTTAGGGATCGTTGCCGAGGGAGTCAACGATGTCAAAAGGAGTGAATACTTAACACAAGATCAACTATATCAGGAATGAATACTTAGTACACAGTCAACTATGTTTATCAGACGAAGTGGAATACTGAGTATAAAGTCGACGATATCAAACGAAGTGGAATACTGAGTACACAGTCGACGATATCAGACAAAGTGGAATACTTAGTACACAGTCGACAATATCAGACGGAGTGGAATACTTAGTACACAGTCAGATTGGGTTCAGATTTATAATTGAAAAGTAATCAAAGGGTGACTGAGGAAAGAAATCTCAAAAACATTTTATTTTAACGATTCGAGCTCTGATTCATTTGCGACCAAAAATTTGTAAACAAAGAAAAATACGTGACTCATAATTCAAAACTAATCACTTAAACTTTGCATAATTAATAAAAGACACTTCACAAAGGTGTACATAAATACTCGAACAGTAAGTCTTTATCGAAAATTTGGGATTGGTATCAAAGTTCATGATTGAATATCGTATTCAAATCAAATTTCAAGTATCGATTCTTGAATTATAAGCCTAAAATTGCGACTGACATCCACATTCAAAATGACGGTTTAGAAAACAGGTTTTATATGGCGGTATCGACATTAAAATTAAAAGGGAGGAATCAGTATAGGGACCTACGTAGCAGTATAATAAAAGACAAAGGAATAGTGCTTTCAGTTTGGAATTTTAACACACAACGCCATATGAAACGTTTGGGGTAAATTTATAAAACTTTGGTGAGATTTTGAGATACAGAGTAACCCTAGTCCTCGTGGCTTAACAAAACATAGAACTTCTATTCAAGACTTAACAGTGAAAATGGCCAAATGGCAGCGAAGGTGGCATGCTTTATTACCTCCCTGCTCAACAATAAGAATTTTCATCAAAAAATGATCCTCCCAATATGAAATTTTAGCGTCGAACTTGATATAGAACCCGGAAGCGCATATGCCTCTTTTCTTTTATTGACAATCGGTACATGAATGAATTCATTCGTCTTCCGAACGAGAGAGCGTTTGAACCTTGGCCCCATTACCTTGGCCCCATTCAGCTGCCCTCCACTCGCTGCTCGTCCCTCGCTGGAGGTAGGGGTCCGATCTGCTTCCTGTTCAGCTGCGACTGAATTTATTTTCACTTAGAATTGTCAGTAGGATTCACGCCACTGATTTATTTTCGGTGTGAAAAAATGACCGCGTTCATAGAACAGAGTTCTAAAAAATATTGAGGTTCCGTTTGTTGGATATTCTAAAATAAAATCATAATTTGCAAATGAATGATAAAATCTATAAAAATTAGCGTCTCGACTCATATCTGAGGTCATTTCCAACACTGGAGTAAGAATCAGGAAAAAAATAGTGAAGCACCACATAAAAACTTGATAGACAAAAAATATACCAAGAATTCACGATCTACCGAGGGTACGCTGATTGCATATCGTTTAAATTGGGCTTTAACTTGAGAATGAAAAGAGACTAAAATTCTGAGTTCTGTTGGATTATCAGCTCTAAATAAAACTTTAAAATCAGATAAACGAACCGGTATGTCACATTCTTCTGTGTGTGTGCGTACGGCAGAGTGAGAAGGTATTGATAAAGGTTGTTAGTTCGATGGCTCCGTCCAGCGTGCTCAGCAACACCAATACGCAGGTAACGGGATATAGAGCCTATGTATTCCGACGTATCACATTGATCTCGACCACACGATTATGATTATATAACCAACGGAGCTGAGAGTGCCTTTGGGAAGTTCATCGTTAATTTTGGATAGTGATTCAACCGACAAAAAATTCACTAGAATAATTTTAAAGTCCCGTTCCTTGAAAATTTTCGATAAAAGAATACACAGCTCCGACTTGAAGTTCTCTCGTTGAACCCAAAGTGCAGCAGTAAAAATTAGAACAGTTTTTTAACGACAGATTCTAGTTTGTACTTTAGCCATTCTATTTGTCACTTCCGTTCTTTGGGGATCAATCAGAGAAGTTGAAGTTAGAGCTATATATTCTTCTATCGAAATTTTTTAGTCAAGGGTTTAAGTTTGCGCCATATTCATGAAAGCCTCGTGAACTCCCTCGTTCAGGCTGCATTATTTCGGAAAAACATCGGGCTGAAAGCGTGAGTAAATATCATATACATTATTCCAGAACGAGACCTAATTTCATTAACGGCATATTATGAAGTAATCAATGCTTTTAACAAAGTAAGAAATACAACAATTAATACAGAACAACACAATTTGATTTCTTGAGGTACAATTGCTTCTCAGTGCTTAGAAAAAACTGAAAATACTCAACGTCACATCGCTTCAAAAGGGAATTTTCATCATTATTTTTGCTGTTCTTGATTAAAATAAATCCCCCGAAGCCACGATAGAGTCAGAGTTTCACAGTAAATATGCACATCTTCCATGCCGCATTATGTACATAACTCGCCTGCATAATGACTGGGCGTGCATCTTCCTCACCAATCTTCACTGTCAATCATCGTGCATGGGAATCCCTGTAAGACTTCAAGATTAATGACAGAAGCCCTAAATAAGTCATTTAAGCCCCTGCAACCCTAATGAACACCTAAGTTGAGTTTTTCGGGCTTCCATTTGAACGCAACGAGTTATTTTCTCGCCAGATTTCCCTTCACTCGAGTGAAGCAACAACGCGTCTCCGCTGGGAGCGCAAGATGGATGGGTCCAGCACTCGCTGGGGCGAGTGCTGCTGCTGTGGTGATGTGCTCGTGCTGCTGTGGTGATGTGCTCGTGCTGCTGTGGTAATGTGCTCGTGCTGCTGTGGTAATGTGCTCGTGCAGCTGCGATTCTGTGCTCGTGCAGCCGTGCTGTAAGCAAGAGGTCCGCACCAGAATAAAGCGTCGACGATCTGGAGGTCGTCACTCAAAACCAGAGGTCTGAGCGGCTGGTTTTGGTTTTAGCCGCTGGTTTTGGCTGCTCGAGTCTCAGGTGGGCATAAGGTGTACACTAGTTGCTATTGCTTGAGGTGCCGGTAATGGAGGTAATAAAACAGACTAGTTGCTATTGCTTGAAGTGAAGGTAATGGAGGTAATGAGGCAGACTAGTTACTCTTGCTCCATGTTATTGTACTCTAAGAAATAAGGTAGACTATGCTCGGGGGAGATAGAATAGCCAGAATCGATACCATGGTAGCGGAAGTGGAAATTATAGGCTGGTACGTGACCCTATACCGAGTTGGAAGTAATAAGGAAGAATAATTTTAATAACCTGATTCCATAAAAATTTAAATCGTAGCACAGAGCTGAAGAAAGGACTACGAAAAAATTACTATTCCACCTGAATTTACGATGCATGAAATCTTTGAACTAATTAAGTACTTCACTTAATTTTGTGACTATGTATATATATAAAACGGCATCATCACTGATATTTTATTCGTATTCTTCTTCATGCGCCAGCGGCACGTTTACGTTTACGTCTATGTAGCTTTCGGCTGAGCAGTCAGGTCGCACAGAGATCTAACGATATTCCGAGGGGGTAAATGAAACTCTTTTTTATGATCATATATCACAAATTAATTAATAGGGCACTATGAGCCGGACGGAAAGTACAGTAAAATAACAAACGTGAAAAAGGTGACAGTAAAAATTTTACCTAGTGAGTATCAGCCTAGTCATTCAAATGAGCTTGCATTAACCAGCGAGCGAATGAGAAGATTAGACGCAGTTAATCTGACAAATATTGAACTGATTTAACTCAGAATTCTTTTCCCCAACTCTCGCACATTGGCGGACTGCAGAACTTACATACAGCAACTCAGTCTGACCGACTCAAACGATCTACTCCAGGTGGGCTATCGCAGTATTTTAATAGAGATTAACTACTATATGTATAGTATTAAATTATAGAGCATCGGCACACGGTTACCTATATTTGAATGAAAGGACGATTTAGCGACGCTAACAAAGGGGCCAAGCCTCCTAACCACAATTAGGCTACAGAGACCCACCTCAGGCCAGAGCAGTGGTTAGCTGACCCCAATAGCCCATGGAAGCAGCCGCATAGTGACAGGAGAACAATGGAGAATGATCTGGAAGCTCGCGGCAT
>VOMN01016377.1:0-36432 GCA_014899125.1 Orchestia grillus | reverse complement strand
TATTAATCGTAGCATAACGCTGACTTGATAACGACATCCACTCGACGGAAACTCGTCAATACATCCGGAGCATAGGAATACGCAACGCTCAAAACGAGTCTCGGCTAACTACGCTCTGTCGGCTTGAACTAAGGATGAAACTGTTACTTCTACGTTCAGGAACGAAAATTTTTCTCTATTGCATGTTTTACGCGTCAAAAAGTTACCATAGCAGGGGCATGCGGCATCAAAATGAGGTCATGCTCGTATACAATTGAGAAGCTCTAGCGCTTCACAGCAGCCGCGTTCAGTGGAGAAATACTGCACTTCTCTTATTCATTTAGCACCAATTTTCGTCCAAAGTTATGGCTTCAATTTAATGGCTCATGCAATTCCATTCTTTTTGATGACTCAAATGAAATTACTCGATTGAACACGCTACAAGCAATGAATACTGAACTAATATAGGTTGGGGAAAAGACGTTGAGTTTAATTTTAGAGTTCTTGATATAAATAGAAAGTTCGATTATAAGTATAGCACAAATACACTTAATTTCGTCATTTCTGGCTCATTAGTACAGTTTTCACACAGCCTGAGCTTTCAAGCACTGAGTTCTCACAATTATGTTGAAACCTCACAATTTGCATTAAAAACACACTGCGTTGAGTGCACACTCTCTTTCTTCATATAGAGCTCGTCACGCACGCACATAAACTCGTAATAACATTTTACTACAGCATGTCGGAATGAAGATTACCAGAGACACGTACTTTAACTTCGCCAGAAACAGAACTCCTTTTTAGCAAGAACACCAGAAGCCGTTCGCGCAAGTCGCACTAGCACACCTATTAATTAGACGCTCACTCGACACCAGAAACATTTTCCAAGGTATGGAGACTCATGTCGGCCAAGCTCGGCACGGATAACTGAGAGCGCTTTGTTATTGCAGGTGAATTGGTGCCCCCAACCAGCGCGACTTCAAAAGGCCAGGCTTCAATAGAGCGTCAAATTGACGGCTCAAGCGAAAAAGCCTCCACTGGAGGAGTCATTAATAAATGTGAAGAAAATAAAGGAGAGCTTCTCTACGAAAATATCAGTGAAGTTTTTCAGCCTGGCAGCTACGACAGCGTAAAAAGGAGCGATACCCTTCACGTCCATCACAGGCGCGAACAGGGGCAGCGCCAGAAGAATTGTTTGGATGGGAACAGGGAACGTGACGACGGTCAACGGGACAACAAACGCTGTGATACAGACACAGACATCGACGGTGGTCACGCTAGTAATTGGGAATGTCGGCATACCACCGACAGTAGAGAAAACAACATTCAAGCAGGAAAAGTCATAAAAAGAGGTGATATTTCCGATGCGGGGAATGTGAGTCACGTAACTGAATACACGAACGTGAACAACAACCGCGACGCTATCATCACCACAGTCCCGAACAGCAACAGCGCCCACGGAAGACCTAGCTACAACGAGTCCAGTTGCACTGAAACTCGACGTGAAAACTGGGATTCGGACGTAAGCAATGGTTATCAAGACTTGAAATGTGAAGACTATGATCATCCAATAGAAAATACAAGCGGAACGAATAAAAACTCCAAAAGTGAAGTTATACCAGGAACGCAGAGTGAAACTGACGAAGGAAGCAGTGAAAATAATACGAGTGATAACAGTGAGGGTCCGGACAAAAAGAGCGGAAGTGCCGTCATAAATCGACACACAAACGGAAGCTCCAGCAAAGACAGGGGTCCCGCCAGCAGCAGTCACGACAACGACGGTACAGTGACCGCGAACTCGGAAAGCACCGCAAGAAGAGCCCAAGTGGCGGGCACGGAACACGGCACGGACAGCATGAAGAAACTACGGAGCAGCACCTCGTTTAAGAGCAAACAGAAAGGAGAATCGAAATCGAAGAGCGGAGGTGCGTCCTGCCGCAGCAGCAAGGAGAGAAAAACTCAGCGCGGCGGCGTGGGACTGGCCACCATCGCAGCCCGCTCCGTGTCGTGCGAGACGCTCGTCATGGACCCGAGGTAAGGGCTTCTCTGGGGCAAGGGAGAGCGTAGTCCCTTCTGGGTCGGGGTGAGAACTTTCTGGGGGCAAGGGAGAGCGCAGTCCCTTCTGGGTCGGCATGAAAACTTCAGGGGGCAGGGAGAGCGTAGTCCCTTCTGGGTCGGGGTGAGAACTTCTGGGTCGGAGCGGGAAGCTTGGTACAACTGTGGTCAGGCAAAACTCAGTTTTATTTGAGACTGAGTAACTTGGGATGTAAGTATGGAAGGTACATATTTTAATGCGCTTAGGGTCAGGACAGGAGCTTCAAGGGGTAAATTTGGTACAAAATACGACCTAAAACAGCTCTCGTCTAGGTGAGAATTGCCGCTGTAGACATCAAGGAAAAGTCACAGCTCGTTCAGTCAACATCTCAAAAAGAAGTACAGTGGGTCTTAGTTTAATTAATTTAAGATACGAAAAACTCGTCTCAAGTCTACGGAAGAATCACAACTCATTCTAAATCGCGATTAGAATTTCAAATTGCTACCTTAGAACTACAGCTCATTTCGTGCAATGGTAAGAACTACATTCCGTTTTCCATTACATAATAAGAAGAACATTATTGCTTATCGACCAAGACTCGTCAACACGTAGACGCCAGAGCTGTGGGTCTATTGCTCGTATTTTCGTGTTTATAACTCGTGCTTGGACCATAATTCCCTGCTGTCACTGAGCACCTTCCTACACAGAGGAGGCGTAAACTCTAGGACAGAAGTAATTCATTTTTGTTTAAGAAAGTGTAAGCGACCTAAGAATAGTAAAACTTAGGATGTTTAAAACGCACTTTTCGAAATTGATGTGTAATAACAGCATAAAGCTTCCGAGCAACTCTATACTCATCATCAGTGTCTGGAATGGAGCAAAAAATTTTTTTTTTCAGATTTCAAGTGCATAAAAAACGAGTTGAAACGAATAATTAAAAAAAAAACATTTTCCCCAAGTGCGAGTACAAATCATCTTGAAGAGAAAAACGTCAATAACAGTATTTAACATAACACAGACGAGCGCTCTAATTCACGAGAAGCAGGAGTTGGAGACGAGTCATTCAGAAATCTGGTACGCTTTGAGGCCCACGAATAGGTGATGGAAGGCGGCACAAATTCGTGAATTACTGTCTATAATTTAAAAATAGAAAGAAATAATAATCTTCTCAAGATAAAGGTATCGTAAAAATCTTCGCCGATACCTCCTTTATGATCTAAATCGTGAATTAAGTCTCGTGAATTAGGGAGCTCAAATTGACACCCTGAGCTCGGTCGCTCTTGCGTTTAGCTGCCAGTTACAACATCGCGATACGCCTGCCCGCTCACCTACACCTTGGTGGTGCTGTGCACGAGGGCACTGCGAGGCTCAGCAGCACGGAACCTCAGTGCAGCGGGAAATAAAGAAAAACGGAAAAATCGTCCATTCGAAAAAGAGAGAAATCGTCCATTCGAAAAAGAGAGAAATCGTCCATTCGAAAAAGAGAGAAATCGTCCATTTCAAAAACAGAAAAATCGTCCATTTCAAAAACAGAAAAATCGTCCATTTCAAAAACAGAAAAATCGTCCATTTCAAAAACAGAAAAATCGTCCATTTCAAAAACAGAAAAATCGTCCATTTCAAAAACAGAAAAATCGTCCATTTCAAAAACAGAAAAATCGTCCATTTCAAAAACAGAAAAATCGTCCATTTCAAAAACAGAAAAATCGTCCATTTCAAAAACAGAAAAATCGTCCATTTCAAAAACAGAAAAATCGTCCATTTCAAAAACAGAAAAATGGTCCATTTCAAAAACAGAAAAATCGTCCATTTCAAAAACAGAAAAATCGTCCATTTCAAAAACAGAAAAATCGTCCATTTCAAAAACAGAAAAATCGTCCATTTCAAAAACAGAAAAATGGTCCATTTCAAAAACAGAAAAATCGTCCATTTCAAAAACAGAAAAATCGTCCATTTCAAAAACAGAAAAATCGTCCATTTCAAAAACAGAAAAATCGTCCATTTCAAAAACAGAAAAATCGTCCATTTCAAAAACAGAAAAATGGTCCATTCCCCAAAGAGAAAAATGGTCCATTCCCCAAAGAGAAAAATCGTCCATTCCCCAAAGAGAAAAATCATCCATTCCAAAAAGGGAAAAATCGTCCATTCCAAAAAAATCGTCTACTCCAAAAAGAGAAAAATCGTCTATTCCAAAATCAGTCACCCAAAGCAGTGTTCAAATCGGGCTTTCAAACCGTAAGACGGTAGCCTTGAAATTAAATGTGGAAGTATCATTGAAACTTCTAAGGCAAGGCAAACGTTCGAGCTTGACCGCCCCGTCCGCCGCCATAAAAAGGATGGTAATAGTTACAGGGAACGCGATTATTGTAGAGTGCATAGCGGTATTACCAGCGGAGACGAGGGTATTTGAGATTAGGGACTCGTTAAATTTTGGAGCTCAGGTGGAGTGTCACGTATTGTACGACATCCGTAGCGTACGAAATACGAATGACAATACTATGTTATTAGGTAACTAACATTACAATAATAGATAAAGTTAAAGCAATATTGAAAAGGACAACAAACTAAAAAATAGCATTGTATTGGGCAAAGGCACCATTGAATCGAGCCAACAACAATATTGTTTTTGGCAAAATCAGTATTGCTTGAGTAACCAATGAAGAGATTGTATCACGAGTAAACAATACAGTTATACGGGGTATAATAAACATTGTCTGGGAAATCAGCTAAACTAAGGTGCATATGAACTACTCAAGGGCTGAAGTGCAGCCATGACTCAAGTTATTGCAGGAAGACTATGTTAAAGCGAGGTCTGAATAACTTTCGAAACATTTTGAACATTTATCCCCCACAAGAAATTCACATTTGACCCAGTGGTACCATCAAATAACAAATGACAAACCATGAACTAGACTCGGCAGAGACGCTACTTGCAGGTCCAAATAAGCTGGCAGACTTTTAGGGTAATTTATTCACCCTGGCGCCCACTTTATTGTACCGTGCACGACGATAGCCCTGGCACTCGCAGCAATGATTCCAGTCACGACGATCAAAGCCTCTGCAGTTCTCGCTGTGCTCCACGCAACAATTAGGGTCTATTTGGACTGATGAGCTTCGTAGTAGAGGTGCCGCATGCGGCAAGGGCGTCAGACATTTCATTCCACAGCCACAGGTCGACCCCCTGTATGAATGCTCCAAAGCCAAACTGGTGAATTTGAGCCAAATTTGCGAAAAATAATTATGACAGAGTTCCATGTGTTTCTCAGTCTATACTACAGAAATGTTATTTTAAATACTTTCATGTTACAATCTCTGCTTTGGACCACAGGTCAGCACAGCACAGTTACCGAGGTTACACGAAACGAATTTTGTCGTACAGTTATCCATGTCAAATAACGTGAAATGCTAATTAAATATGCAAGAATTATATTCTATGAAGGGTGTTACCAACGCTCTTGTTCAACCAAGGCAATTATTACACTGATACATACTATAGTGATAAATACTATGTACGTGTGGCCTCAATATTTGTATCATGTTTTTACAACATTATTAGGATATCACAGTGATCCTCTACAGATTTCCAGGTACGTAGGATCTGATATTTTACACGTTACTTTTACGGTACAGGTAACATTCGAGTATCTTCGCAGTGTTAGGCACTCAATCGATATTCATGAATGTTGGTCCAAAATTTTTCACCTAGGTACGAAATCCTTAGTATACCAGAGTGCTCCTCTACACATATTCATGTACCTGGGGCCTGAATAATTGCGCCTACTTCGTACGATGATATCGTTGGAGTATGTCACTGATACTTCTCGGACATTCAGGCCTGAGGATCCATAATATTCTAGTACTACTTATTCAATGGCATATCATCACAGTGATACTCCATAGCAATTCAGGTACGTAGGGCCACAAGGAATCTCCCAGCCGCTCCTCTCCCTTGGAGTACCACGCACAAACCTGCCCCGCACATCACATGCACATCCTTGCTACGAAAATTTATAAACGGGGAATAAAAGGACCGGAAATAATTCAAGAATTAGGAGGGTCTCAGCGAGAGCGAGGAAGGATGCTCAAGAATAAATGGAGAGACCGTTCCTGCATATATCTAACGTAGGCGGGTTCCCAACTACGCTGGAGTTAGTCGAATTGAGTAAATTTAAATATTAGCATTAAATTACTACTGTCGAGTGAAATTTATGACATGTAAAAAAAAGTCCAAAATTATGAGGTGCTAACAACGCTTAAAGTTGCCCTGTAAGACAATACGAGGCATTCGATGAAAGGTAATATTTACTTTGAAACAAAAGATAAAAATATACAAAATATCTCTAAAGATGAACAGTTTTTCACGCGAAATTAGATCGTCGACACTTCAAGTTCATAAATATATAACAACTTCTAACAGGGCTAGCAGACTGAAACGTCTCAGCTATACAAATTCGTTCTGCTATTTTCTGTATCATCTTATTTTTAAGTCGATACGGCAGCCGTTTGATCGCCCCTTTGAGTCTCTCGATTCACTCAACACCAAGTATCAAAGACCATTACAAACGATGTAAAGAATCCATCAAATGTGTTTGATAAAAATCAATTTCATGATTGCTTTGTAAATATGAATAACCGAATGATACTTGGCATTGTGATGTATATTTTCAATGTAAAATTCACATAAGTGCACTAAGGAATGTAGTCTAAAGTTTTCTTCTGTTTAAATAAAATTGTGCGGTCGTCGCCAATGGGAGGTTTCAAAGTCCCACAAAAGGAATCATTTGTGCTTCGGTCAACTCCTCATAAATAAAACGACATGTAGAATCGATTCATAATCAAGTTGAACCATTCATATACGGACTCATTGGGGGAGAAGTTATTCCTTCACCCAAATATTCGGCATGACGATTCTGCAATTTTGGACCAAAAATTTCGACCAATGGAGGAGTACGGATTCAGATCAGCAGATTGTGGCCGTTCCATTTGGTGGCCGTTAATATGCGACGTCCGTAGATGGGAGGTTCAACTGCACCCATTTGGCAGAGCAGAGTGTTTGGGATGAATACGGCACGCATTTTTGACCATTTCATAGTTTTAAAGCTCGGTCAAGGTTGTTTGGAAATTTTTCTCAGACTGAAGCGGTGAGATCATGATATGGCATAGAGGGTTCATATTCCACCAGGACCAAGTTGGCAGCACACAAAACTACACTTTCGGCTCATTCATGTTTTCATGATCGACGTCCTCGCATTGTACGCTAGGTGTATCCTTTGGTTCGCCCGTGCACCTCTCGGGTTTTCATCCCGTGCACCTCTCGGGTTTTCATCCCGTGCAACACTCGAGTTTTCATCCCGTATAACTTTTGGTTTCGCCCGAGTACCTGGCTCTTGCGTTCACTACTAGAAAAGCCAAAGTCATCTGACTTCTAGAGCAGTCTTCGACTCTCTCCTGAGGGGCAGAAAGAGCTGCCGTCAGGCTCTGCAAAGACGGTGATCAAAGTCCAAGATCCAGCTTCATGTGTTCCAAGATCTAGGGCCGCGCGACGCATTAGTGTGAAGCCGCAGTCAAGACAGATGCACGTCTCCTGAAGCATAACTCCTGGCTTCTCAACCCTCGAAACTGAAATAGACACAAGCTTCGGTCTGGACTGCGACGGCCGGGCTCGTTGATCGCATCAAGGTGGCTGGCGTTCAGAAGTCGGGCAAACGACAGCGTTAATAGGGCACGTCGGTCTCAGAGGCAACTGAAGGAAGTCGCGAAGATATTTCGAGTGAAATTTGACGTTCGGGTGCAAGACTTATCAGCGAAGTTTTAGGAACTCTGAAGGCATTCCTTTCCGGTACAAATATGATGTAATTTGACTGGAATGCAGAGTTGAACTTTTGTTGAGAACGTCGTTCACAATGATGAAATTTTTATCATAACTTAGCGGTTATTTCAAAGCGATCTGATCTTTTACTCAAACCATTTAAACAGATGACCAAATTTCGAGTTTCATGCGGGCTAGTCAGCGTCCACAGAATATATGTATAACTACTTGTTGTACGGATCCAGTCATCACATTAAATACGGAGTTCAGTTGTGTACGTTGAGTTGCAGGTTAATTTATTCGCGTAGCAAAAAAAAGTTATGATAAAAATTTCTTACTTGAAAAAAGCACATATATAACACAACTTTTAATCGCAGCTTAACCAGACTTGCTTTTTGCTGAGAGCGTAGAAGTTGAAAAAATCCTGGGTAACTGGGCTTATCCAACCCGTTGCTTGGCTTACCCAACCCATCGCTGGGTTTACCCAACCCATCGCTGGGTTTACCCATCCCATCGCTGGGTTTACCCAACCCATCACTGGGTAGTCTAGCACCCCATGCGCACCCCAGCGTAGACGGTCAGATCGAGTAGCATGCGACCGAGAACAACATTTCTGGGACGAAGCACAAATCCCCAGAGCTTAATTTCAGAGAAAGACGCTCACGGTCAATTTTTAGGCCGAAAATTCAGGAACTTTCGGTAACTTCCACTGGAATTGTCCCAGTTTCGGAAATGAGCTCGCGCCAGTCCGGGCGGTCTATTATGTTTTGTCGCGAAACTTGAGAACTAAATTCACACTTTTTTCAGAACAAGATAAAAAATATTCCTCCAGAACTCACGTGAACTCGAACAATGCTCTCATAATGTTTCGTTCGTTGGCCTATCCCTACAAAAGATCGTGAATTTCTGCAGGAAAGAAGAAACTTCTGAAAATTACTCTTCTCCCTAAGCGTCAGCCACACAAACGATACACTAAAGAACATTTGGTTTTGGAGAAAAACTCCCGAGTTTGTTGAAGTCAACATCAATAAATCATGACACGCTCCGAATGTGAACGACTTGTTGAAATGAACAACTGGACTCGCAAATAAATCTATCCTTTGTGTATGATCTTCAAAATATTCCCCAAGTTGGTACCTCATACCACGTGAACACTAACCTGAGCCTGAAGTGTGCAGGTTCGAAGAGTTAAGCTCCTACATAGACTTTCGTATTCAGGTTAGCTAACGATGGAGCGTAAAACTTTTAGCCACGTAATGCTATTACACGCGAGATTAAATTTGAACAAGGGAATTTGCTTCAACAGTGCACTTGAGAGAGCCTGTCACCCTCGTTGCATGGCACCACAGTCACCCTCGTTGCATGGCACCACACGCTGTAAGGGCGCAGTGGACGCACGTAGCGTGTGCTGAAGACTTACCTAGCGCAGCAAAATCTACACACCTGCTGGAAATGAGGTCCTAGAATTATCACCTGTTATAATAACTACATACTTATTAAACTAATCATATCAAAACCTTATTGTTAAAACAAGATTATACTACACCTACATTAGCAACAAAACAAAATGTTCGAAAGTAAAACTGCGGTATTACGAAGCACGTACATCGGTATTTTGACGGACGATTCGTTAGACCAGGAATACAAGTGGCCGTGGAATTACATCCATTCGTTTAGAGATGAAGTCTCTCAGATCTCTTGGGCTCAACAGGCGCGCAGTTCAGACGGACGGCTTAACGGACGCGAGGGACCGCCAATCAACAAATATCGAGCTCTCGAAACGCGCAAGTGATTTTCTTCCCCACGACAGGAGAGACAAAATCCAATGCTTGCACGAACCGATCGCGGCAAATGGTTATCTGAAGTCGATGCCTCGTCCATCACAATGAACTACTAAACTTATCGTAGCATTTGTCATGCTTCCCCGTTCGTGCAAGCAGGATGGAGCGAGTCAGAGGGAAATTCATGTCGCGCGCTGGAAGTGTTTTCTTCGAGAGCAAACACGAATATTTTGGGTGAATTTGCTCACACGGAAGCAATGGCACTTTTTTCTCGCGTTGTTTTAAAAAAATAAAGATTTTTAGCTTTTCAACTCGTTATATTCATGGCTAGTGCTATGCATAGGTTTTCTTCGAGGAGAAAAAAGAAAAATCAATTAAGTAACGAGTATTGACGTTCTCATAACAACGCTAAACTCGGATAACACTCGCATGATTTACTCTCGCCATGCACTGAACAAAACAGCAAATAAAAAGAGCGCCTGTGTACATATCAATGGAACTGCACTAAGCTGTAAGCGTAAGTGGCCGCGCTACGAAATTACTGCAAAAAATTTTACTCTATAATGGAAGCGTTAAAAGTGAGACAAAAAATATTTCCTAATTAACTTGCCAAGATCTGTTGCATCTTCAAGTGACAAGCGCCTTCTTCTAATTACAAAATAAAGTCAATAACACGACTATTGACTAAAACGTATATTCCGTATAAATTGATGGACTAGCGCTTCCTGTACATCAACGCATCCCACCGAAAGTAATTCAAGGTTCGAGTAATTACGGCACAGGTCAAATAACTAAATTGAATTTAATTACAGACCCATGTAAATTTTCAATTTCAAGAACATAATAATTCCGAGAGATTCATCAAAATCCAAATGTAGTAATAGAAAATCAGAATTTTTTCCAACAGGAACCTATAGTTTTTAAACTAAACTCGAGGGATGACACTTGACAGGCCTCGAGTTACCTGAACTCGTTGGTAGCGGTGCACTCCAGCGCGTTTTATAGCCCATTTTACCCGAAACTAATCCTATACTGACCGAATTATTTTTGCAATAGGTCCTAGAATCATCAGCTGTTATAGTAACTGCATATTTAATAAAATATTGATATCAAAATATTACTGATAAAACAAGATTATACTACACCTGTACCTTAGCCCTTAACATTGTAGGACTAACTAAGCCAGTCTTGTGTACGAATGAGATACGACTGCACTCGAGTTTTGTCATAGGACAGGTGGAGCCGTCAAACGGAACCATTTATGCAGTATCAATGGTCCTCACGTGGTAGCTTCTCCCCGTAAACTAGTATGTGTCTTTCTAGTTTGGCGTTTGATGATCGTTTGAATGAAAAAAAAACATGAATGGGTTAACTGTGACAGGTTATTCACGCGTTACATTCGTTACCATACGTTTAAGGATCAGTTTAAGCCAGTTAAATAATTGTGAAAAGTTGAATGAAACCGTCTGAATGAAAACCGTTTGAATGAAAACCGTTTGAATGAAAACCGTTTGAATGAAAACCGTTTGAATGAAACGGTTTAAAGTATTCAAACGGTTTAAAGGTTCAATTTACATGTGACTTGAAGAGTCGCACCAGGACATATGGGGTAAGCTCAAAGTATCAGGGCACGAACGAAATAACTTAAAACAAGTTGTGGCCTCATGAGCTGACATTTCGCGAGTGCTTATTACCAAAGTTAGAGGAAATTTTCTCTCATAGACGCTAAACTTGTTAAAACTGTAGAGCGTTGCAACAAAGTTGACGACGTACGCAAACCGCGAAATTCTGAGGTCGGAGTCTAAAAGGTTTCTTGTGTCAGGAGGATACATTAGCATTCGGGCCCCGGCGCGGCCACGAGCTGTCGCCCCGCGGCAAATGGAAGAAAGTTATAACAGTGAACATTCCGGTAAATTGGAGAGCGCTAGGCTGTTTGCTCATTCGCACAGCGAAAAGAGCCGCAGCTCCCCGTGTGGTCGTGAGGTCCTGGAAGGACGCTGCCGTCCACTGATCTGAGATCAAAAATTTGTGCAGTGCAACTGGATGATACCACGACCGCACGGACGATGCTTGCACCAGTGTGTATTACTGCACACGGTGCTGTAACTTACGTGCCCGCCACACACATCAGTTGACATCAGGAATTTTCAATTAAATCCTCGTCTGATTTAAATTTGCCTAAGTATTGCAACTGTGCAGTCTAAGCATTGCAGCTGTGCATGTTAAACAAGGCAGTTAAGTCAAAACAAGGTAGTCAAATCAAAACAAGGCAGTCAAGTCAAAACAAAGCATCCAAGTGAAAACAAGGCATCCAAGTAAAAACACGGATTAAGCGACGCGTCTGAAGCACAACGACGACAACAACTCAATTAAGCTCCAGCAGGACATTTGCGACTCTCGCATACATTAACCAAAAGCCTATACACATCTGCGAGATTCAAACCCATTAGCTCTCGCACCCGAAGTCGCCAACAAAGTCCGGAAATCCAGACCGGCATTTATGAGCTCATTATGACCAAGACGCGGAATGGATTATGAGCAGCGCCCTGGTAATGGCACATGGGATCTGCGACAGACGAGAAAAATGGCACAAAATACGAAGCACTAATTCCTAAAACGACGCATAGACGTCAAGAACTATTACGGCCAATAACAACGAAGTTTCATGAGCGAATTTCTACTCTCTTGGTCACCGATTTAAAGCTGATAACCTTGAGCGATAAAACCCATCGCTTCTGACGCTGCGAATATGGATGGACCATCTCAGGATATGTTGTCGACGTACGTCGACAGAAGCATGATTAGAGTACTCTCTTTGAAAATCGACACGGAGACTAAACTGAACAAGATTTGATGAACTTACTATAAGGTTCTCTACATTGGATATTTTAAAGCGAGGTAAACGAAAATATCGGCCGCATGTGCCAATGTACGACTGCGTTACGGGCAGACGGTGAAATCAGGCATTTCGCGAAAATTCTGATGATTTGCAATTTGTTGAAATGATTAATTCACTGAGGCGTTTCATGAAATGGCTCAAATTTTCAGGCACATTATGCAATGACAAATTCACTTAGTCGTTAGGTCAGGTTAGGCATCTGGTGTAATATGAACCTAAGCTAACACGACGTAAGTGAATTCCCAAAACGAGCAAATTCTCAGCACGGAGAGGGATTGAAATCACACTCAGATTCCGCATGGGCAAACAACTTTAACGACTTCAAAACCGCCACATTTTGGCTATGAATGTCTCAGAACTCTCCAACGTTATTTTGTTATCCGAAAGCTGAATCAGTGATTTAGAAACTAACCCTTTAGAAGTTGATCCCAATTCCGAGATCAAAAGCAGCCAGATTTTTAAGCCTATCGAACCAAACTCACACAGCCGAAAACGTAGAGGACGATGAAACATTTTAACAGCGCTAAGCTTTTGAGCGATCAGCTGTAGAAGCTCCTGAGAATGGCTGTGGACCACAATAATTACTCCCACTCTTGGACGATTCAAATGGTATCTGCCTGAGACGTCTGCCGGCTCCTGGAGCGGCGCACGGGAAGCTCGATAGAAGAGCGTCGGGCGGCGGTCCAAGTCGCCCAAAAGCCGATAGAAGAGCGTCGGGCGGCGGTCCAAGTCGTTCAAAAGCCGATAGAAGAGCGTCGGGCGGCGGTACAAGTCGCCCAAAAGCACGGATTAGCATCAGCAATGTGGGCACTTGGCATTCCGTGGGCCCTCATCCGGTCGTCTGGCTGGCTCCGAGGAAGAAGAAGCGCCAATTCAGTCTAAGAGTTACCGAGAACGAACAGACCTTTACCCCCTGACGTTGATGGATCGAAGGGTTCCAACACCAAAGAGATTGGAAATGTTTCAGATTCAAGTCGCGTGGGCTGCAACGGTACGTATATTTGTTTGCACTATAATTCCGACGTGAGCGAGCTCCATCATTTCGAGTACATGTAACGAAAAAAATATTGACTACAATCTTTCGTTTGCCATCCACAACGAAAGCGTTACACGTGTGACGATACCGACTTGTTCTTTGCGTTAACCATTTTTGAAAGGACTTTAATTAGGGCGAGCCCATCTGACTAGTGGTTTTAAAATGTCACTTGAGCAAATCGGTTCCCGATGTTCTCATTTACCCGAAACTCGGTAATAAATTCAAAATTTATCGTAAACTTAAAACTTTCACGGCTTCGCAAACAACAGAAACAGTGGCAGCGAGAACTCCTTGATGCCCTAGAGAGATTGGGGAGAAGTTGCAACCTAAGAGGCTTTTGAAACATCCATTTTTTCAAATTTCGCTCGGCAAAGGAACGAGAGGAGAGGAAATTTGAGGCAGCAACGCTGAGAGCAAAACCACACAAAGGAATGCTGAGCACGCAACTTCTCTGGAGACACCAACCTGTTTGTGGTGTGATCACGGCAGGGAATTTACGGGCTATGATGCAAGTCCGGCAGAAGTCCAAGTTAAAGACAGAACAGAAGTCACACAAAACTTCTTGAGTTTCCGTTCAGAAATCTCGCCTACGTCGAATTGGGATATTAATGTATATTACTGTATTAATATACATTAATATTCAAGAAAATGTCTTCACAACGCAATAGCAAATGAAAAAAATTGCTGAATCATAAAACATAATTCTACAAGAAACGAACACACAGAAGTAGCTACTTCTCAAGAGCAGGGAGCTATATTCGCAGGAGTAAATTCTCTAGAATAGCAATTTTCTACAAGAACTGAAATTTTTCTAGAACGAGCGTTGAAACGCTAATCTGAGTAAAGAGCTCTTCAATAGGCACACTGAAAACACTGAATAAGGACGACTATTTAGACATTTCATGCTTCCAACCACTTCCAGAGAAGGGAACTTCGGTCCAGATGATGGGGATTCTTCGAGTTACCCTCAGTAGCCATAAATAATAACAAGAAAATGTATTATAAACTTGTGCTTCCGAAATATTTCCAACAAAGAAACAACTCCTATTTTGTAATCGGGCGTTTCTATCCACATTTGTAATTCTGAACAATTTTTGAAGTAATGAAACTCCATACAACCCTGATACCAGCTTCAAAAGTGCCCCCAGTCAAATAAAAGGCCCAATTTCGGGAGTCAATGGCCAATTTTAGAGCGCATATTAGCATACAAATGCAAGTTAAACAAAATCTCCCAGCGCACTGAACAAACAAAAAGAACATTGAGCGAGTCGCAGGCACTGCCACCCCATTTCACGACCGCTCAAAAATTGCGTCCTGAAGCCATACAACTCCCGCCATGGACCTGCTCATTTCTCACCTGAATAAATGCATTCAAAGGAGACTACAATTTCGCTGGCCGAGGTACCCCCGACTCCGAATTCTACATGGGCCGAGACATTATCGAAGTGGCCTGGAAAATGACAAGGGATCCAAAAAGGAAACAAGTTCATCCGAACGGCCCCAGTCCCGGAAGCACTTCGTGATATCCCTTACCTCGGTCTAACGCTTGCTAGGAACTTACCAGGATGCGCCACAAATTGTGCAAGATAACTTAATACCACGAAAAAAAATGGCGACGAGCTTCAACTTTACGAAAATCAATTTAGATTAGATGTTATTTAAATTGAGACTTTTGCAAACACCGAATACTCCTTAGGCGTTCGTCATCTCTTCTTCATCCGTTCCACCCGTCGGATATCCTCATCTTGCGAATTCATGAGAAATTTCCTTCCTCTCCTTCCATATATTTGCCACTGGATTGGCATCTGCCGTATTTACGATAAGGGTATCGGGTATTGGCATTCATTGAAAACATTGAGATTTGATTAGCTGTCTGTGCAAATCTCTTTTCAAGGGTTTTTCATAGCAGCACCGTTGTTGTTTTCCTGCGCGTTTCGATGTAATGTTAATACAGGTAAAATACCAGTCTACTTGGAATAATATGTCCAGAGTTAGCAGAGAGAGCGCAAAGAGATGATCTAGGTTTCTGATACGCAATATTGATCCATGTACAATACTAACACAAATAAAATGCTAAGAGTTAGCCAAAGAGGCAAAAAAAGATCTAGGTTTCCGAGATGACAGACTTAGGCGCATTGCTTTGTTTCAGAAAGGAAATTCTTCAAGAACGAAGAAACTATTACGTACATTCGACACACTGCAAATCAAACATCTATTGCCGCCGCAACAACTCCGCAAAAAAAAACGGCGGAAAGACGTGCATCGCATCAGTTTCTCCAAACAGTCGTATTTGAAAAATCCATCAGCGAACGGAACCGATACAAAAATGCGGCGTAAATTGAGGAACCCTCTAAAGCCAAGTCCCGAGATTGAAAACTGAGGGACAAAAATCTCCAAGAAAATCAGGCCACACGAAAGCCCTCATTCAACCGCGCCCGCTATAAAATTTGACGTGACCTCCGCTGCTCTAAAGAGGTCGCAGTAAAATGCAGCGTCGTAAAAGTGGCTTTGCCTGCGGCGCTGGGGCCGCGCCAGAGGGGCACAGGAAGGATGAGGATAGCTCCTTGAAGGAACCCGTAGCCTCCCCAATTTTGGTACTACAGCGCGCTTTAATTAATCAACTCTAACGAACGAATACGCCAAATGCCATAGCCAAAGGTATGACCCACAAGAATCAAGAAGATTTAAATAGAGTTTCTTGAAAAAAAGACACTTCGAAGGCTTTCTTCGCGTCTCGCTTAAACGGCAACCACGCAAAAAATCGCATTTTAGCAACAGGTTTCTCGGAGCCCGAAACCCCAGAAAGTTCCCAACTTGAATAAAACCTCACACCTGAGCTCAGACAAACTGAGAATTGCATGGGCTCATAGCCGTGAACCAGCATGTGTCGGTATCTGGCCTACTGTTTCTACTGGCCGACCATGCGAGCCATTTGTATCTTCTGTTCTCGTACTTTAATTTTGAAATTGATGTAGCAAGAACACACACGCGAATACAGCAACATCTTTAAATAACTTGGGCAATATGTATACAAATACAACACAAATAATAAAACTATGACTAACATCCCTAACAATTTAGTACACACCACTAAACACTTCATCGAGAAAAACAACAACACTAAAACCATAAACACTAAAATGTGCTACATACAATAACGCTAATTGCCACATTGGACACAAAAAGCAGTAGGATCGTGGCCATCTGTGAGCTGGCGTACAGCCTGGAAGAGGAATGCCGCACCGTCAACAGGAGGGGCAACAACACAACATATTCCAGCCTATCGGAGCATTTGGGGCGGCAGGGAGACGACGGCGCTGCTTGAGTGACGCAGGCTAATGGGGCTTGAGAGTCGCTGTCAATGGTGGTCATGGTAATTAGATGCCGCGAAGCAGACTTCTCGGCAATTAGATGCTGGAACTCGAGACATGCTGGCAATTAGGTCCTGCGACTGGAGACGTGATGGCAATTAGGTCCTGCGACTCGAGACGTGATGGCAATTAGATCCAGCGACTCGAGATTAGATGGTGACGGCACGCAGCACCTCGAGAGCAGACAAGACGCGACGTGTGGCTGTCACAAGGCCAGCACGGAGATCTCTCATGCTCAAGCTAGAAGACCTAAAAAGCTCAAGGTTAAGCCCATTTCGAAATTCAAAAACACTATAACCAGGATCAATAAAGTTGATCCAAATAGTTTAGACCATTTATTCACATTCAAATTCATGTGTTCAGCAAGAAAACATAATTGACGATATTGCTAACAATTTGTAATTCCAATTTGGGCATCGGGACTGGTCATTTTGGCTGGAGATGAGAAAAGCTGGACGGCCTTCGTTGTAATTTCTGCGGGTAAATTTGATTTTTTGAGGATCTGTGACTGAGCCGCCCTGGTGTTAGGCCTTGCTAATACGGCGTGCGCTACAGCTCTGATGTGGAGTAGTGCTCTACCCATGAGTTAGAGCAAAGGCTTGTAATACAAGGTGAAAATCAGGCCAGCAAAAAATAACTACAAATCTACTGTCATTCACAGATGTTATCACCAGTAAATGAATAATTTGTTATCATAACTTTTATTTCCATTTTATTTTTCTCCCCTTTCCCTTTTGAAAACATTAATTTTTCACGATGGTCGTAAAAATAATACTCATTTTCAATACTACATTTTCTGTATTTTCAGCCAGCAGGACTGGGACGACTGGGGCACCAACGAGTCCCGGCGAGCTCCCTCAGCCGTCAGCAGGAGACGAATTTTGGAGCGCAGGACGTTGGCAGCGGGAGACGGAGACCAGACGGACGCCAAAACCAAGCCCTTAG
Organism: Orchestia grillus; assembly: GCA_014899125.1. NCBI lineage: Eukaryota > Metazoa > Arthropoda > Malacostraca > Amphipoda > Talitridae > Orchestia > Orchestia grillus. Next base: position 18,577 of record VOMN01016377.1, on the reverse strand, counting down.
GCCTCCGTGACATATTCTCGGCTGGGTCTATGGACAACACATTGCAATTTATGAACTACAAAAGCGAAGAGCTTTATTCATCTCGCTCAATAGATAAGGCTGAAAAATACACCAGCTACCATGAAGCAGGAATCTACACAGCCAGCCTCGCGCCCCCCAAGGATACAAGAGAGGAAAACAGAGCTACGTCTCCCGACTGCCTCTCTCAAATGGGACAGTCGAGTCCGAAAAAAAGAGGGAACGCATTTGACAGCAGAAATTCTTCCGTGAGTGAAGATGAGAGTGAAATTTACAGTAAACAACTTTCCCAAAAGCAAACTAAGTCTTTTTCAAAGACGTTTCCCAAATCCATTAGAGACGAAGAACACGAGAGCAGAAGGAACTCGAACGAAAATTTCGGAAAAAGAGAAAAATCACGTCGACCCCAGTCGGCCAGCGGGCAGCAGCTGGAGAGCTTTAACTTTTGTGAACAAATCGGCGAGTTGGGCTCGCCAAGCCAAACTTTGCGAGGAAAATCCAAGCGCCGTGAGGAGAGTCACGAAGCAACAACATCTGTGCCACCATATGGAGAAGTTGTCGCAGCGGAGTACGACGGCGAGCCAGTGAATGTGGGCGGGAGGAACGGTAACGATGCTCCTTTGTATGCTCAAGAGAGCGCTTCCGATGGCAGTCCATGCACGCGGCGTTTACGGTCACTGAAACTGAGCGAAACTGGCACCAAAAGCCTGTTGGAATACCCAGATGTCGACCGTGAAGTTCACTCGAATGAGTCACAATGTTATGCCTCTGAAGAGACGCAGGGATCAGCAGCTACAGCGCAACGCGAGGAAGAACGTGTTGGTCGTCACGAACAGGAACTAGAAATGATAAACGAGAAACTCCCTCTCGAAAATTACGAAAACGAGTCCTCAGAAAATCATTCTAGTCAGCAGCAAACAGATGAGGGTTCAAACTCGGGAAAGTGTAAAGATGCGAAAGACGTTTTTTTCGAGGATAACCATGAAATGATTTACGATGACGAGAAAGATATGGACACTGACAACGAGCCCTTGTATGACGTCATTGACAACGTTCTTCACAGAGCGATTGATGAAACTTTCAACGACATCGAGGCTGAGGACCATGAGCATAACAGCGAGAAAACAACAAGCGACTTGGGAGAAGACGAAGACTTGTACCAAACTCCAAGCGAACTCAGAGAAAAATTACTCGACCAAATTGAACAAGATTTCAAGGGCGTCAATGAAACGGAAAAGTACGGCACCCGATTGAGCGAACCGCAAGAAATTCTACAGAACGACGACTTGGTCATCATCGAGAAGGTGAGCCTTATTAACGTTTTAGTTTCTTACTACGCCGTGGGCAGAGGTGACTGAGACTTAAATTTTTGATGTTTTCGACGGTGTAACCTGGATCTGTGTTCGTAATCAAATACCAAACAGATGGTACCATTGTTCACACCACTGCACCACCGAGAGTACTTTTATAGAGTGTCTGCGAAAATAGTAACCACTGATTTAAAACACTAATATTTCTCTGTGGTATATGTCAGGTAAAACGAAAAAAATAAATCAGAATTAAACTAATGTACTTTACCATAATTGCGTAATTCAGCTATACAGGGTGAGCCACATAAGAGTGTCCAGATTTTCAAATACTTATCACTCATTAAGTATTGATCGTAGAGACCTCGGGTTGGCCACATTTTAAATATTAATTTGCTTACTCATATCAGTTGAAAACATTTTTGGCTCACGGGAATAACTTACGTGCAGTTACTCAAAAAGTGTCCGCTTTTTTTTGCCCATTGTGCGAGGCAACTCGTATTGTTTAATTTAAATACAACGAAGTTTAATTTCACGCTTAATCTCTGGTCCTGACAAAGTTCCATGCTACAAAACTATTGACGTACAGAGCAGTTTAAATGAAGTACTGGGAGAGCGTGTCATTGGAGCTGGGCGGCATGGCACAGGGTGAAATGGCCACCACGCAGTCCTGATCTGACTCCGTGCGGTTTTATATCTTTGGGGTAATTTGAAAAATAAATTTTACGAAAAGCTTCCCATGGATTTGAAAGATTTACATAGCTGTATAACCAGAAAAGTAAATGTACATACTTAAAATGAAAACAACCCAAAAATAATTAGAAAATCAAAGCGAGAAATGAGAAACCCATGTCCAAGATCGTCTGAAAACGACAGTGACTATTGGTTGGAATAGAAACATGAATATGAGCCGAAATGTAAGTTTGTTTCATTAATATTATTGAATATTTTATTTTAGAAATTTTTAATCTTGATTTTTCCCCCATTTGAATACTCAGTGAAATGTTCGCAAATAAACTTACGCTGACGCTTTACAGTCCACTCGCACAATTGGAAAACAATTACTTTTATTTTTTGTGTAACTGTACCTAAGCTATTTCAGCGAAACGCAAATTTTTTTATCTGCTACAACAAGATAAACTAATGTTCAAGATAAAACCACCTCAAGCCCTCAACGAAAAATACTAACTGAGTTACGTCATTTAAAAATCGCGTCACTTTTTAGGGGCCCAACTTGTATACTAATACACAGTTGTTACTTTGTTTCTTGGTTGGTCCGTCTCTGTCACGCTCTTCGAGATTTTTATACAGGAGAAAATTCCCGGGTCCGCATTCCTAAACTAAATAGCGAGACTGTCAGAGAAAGCAGTCCGTATCAGTGATACCGCAGATAACAGTATTTCATGTCAGGGATGCCGTAAATAAGAGTACATCTCAAGAATTTAACATCATTTGTCCCACCATTTTTGGCAGGGCGCGTGTACAACAAGAATTAAGATTTAAGATCAGTAAATGAAATTTTAGTTGACGCCCTATTCAACACCGACCGCAACGCTTTCGTACCGTGTGATGCAGTGGCTCGCCGCGTTTAAAATATCGTCGAATTTTAGCGACTGCCGAGCGTGACGATCCCGGTAGGTTTTACGGACCATAATGAATAAATAAAGCCAGTGGCAACACTGTTTCTCGGGGAACCTCAGGGAAAAATAAAAAGAGTGGCTAATATTTTCTATTTCACTAGGATCATAATTCAGGTGTTAAAAGAATGTGGCACAAAATAAGCTCCCCAACGCCGCAAAATCCCTCGCACCTCGCGACATGTTTATACACGACACCGTGAACACAGGAACACGCTATATTTTCCTCTGCAAATTTTTTACATTTTTTCGAGGCATTAAAAGATGAGCGTTGACCGACTTTTCCGATGGCACGTGAAGCGAAAAATGTAGTAACAGACGCGTCAGTCACGAGCAACGGAGTCGGTTGAGAACGTCAAAAAAGGAGAGCATAATTCCAGGTTCCATATTGACAACCGCGTCGTTAGGCTCTTCTTTCACGCGCTCTGAAAGACTTCGAGTCGAGTTTATGGCACCGGCAAACTTGCACCGCGTCGTCGATGTGATGGCAAACGGCATCGGCGTTGCCTTCACGAGCTTCTAAATCGAGAATGAAAAGAAATAAAGCGAAAGATGCCTCGCCGCCCGACACCAATTTTGTGGAATAGATGTGCGACGGTCCGCTGAAATATGCTCTCGGTATCACGGCTACGCGAGTCATTTCAAAATCTCAACGCCAGTAAGAAATGAAGAAAAGTTCTCTCCCTACATTACTCAAAATTGGAAAATTTCCGAGCTGGAACAGAAACAGGGACCGTACTGACGCAATTTAAAAATGGATGTGATAAAGCGCAAACATTACGAGCAATAGAGAAATTCCTGAATTTTGAACGGAATATTTCGAACAAGACAAGTGTTTTTCCTAACGAAACGAATCATTTAGTAAGCCATTGCAACGCATGTAAATCAGACCAGAATTAATAAGAGAACTACTGGTGCGTAATACTTGGGAAGTTACGTAAAATATGTTAACACGCCGTAAAAAAATTCAAGCCTCTGGCCGCTGCACAGCAAATATTAACACAGTTTTACAAAAATGCTCATCGCTAATTAAAACTATACCCAAGATATTCACAGGTGCTAGCGTATGAAAAGCTGCCAACATTAAAGACGATGTAAAGAGCTCAAAATATAATAATAACGCGCAGTCGACGTCACTCCACTCGAGTGTTGTTACCATGACGAGTTAACTGTACTTTCTTACTTGAGCATACGAGGCACGGGACTATGGCAACATTCCGAACTATGTAGAACCAAAAAATGAGTTGGAGCGTAGCAAGGAGCAGCAGTCAGGACTCGGAAGGGGCCCGAAATAGAGCGAGCGCCTCATAAAAGTGTCCAGGCGAGCAAATTGCGAGCTCCTCAAGTCGAAAAGTTCCACATGATATTTCAGAGGCACAAAATACGATAAACTCGCCAACTTTGAGAGAAGCAAGTAACAGCAAGACAAATGGAGGCATTACGTGCGCAGCCGCGACCATCAGAGAGCGCGCCAGAGCTCTGGGCTGGAAGATGTAGAGTCAAATAAAGGCTTTATACTCCAGTAAACTTCAAAAGAGAAGGAAAGTTACGTGAAAGCCCATCACGTCCGCGCATGATGAAGAAATGAAATGTAGATCAGAGTATTAGTGAATTTTAAGCTCCCTGTTCGCGTGAAATGAGATCGAAAGCAAGTAAAAAAAGGGACCCTTCAGTATAAACTAATAGAGAACGAAGAATCCATGCACCAGGTATATTACCACACAGGCTCCCCTGCGCATAGAAACAGTAAGTTAAGGACGAATAGGAATAAAATACAAAGAAGAGATCGCAAAGAAGAGGAGGACATGAAAATTGAAAGACGCAAAGTGGGCACGAAAGATAGACGTTCCGAAGACCCATCCATAGGCGAGGTCCTCTAACGGCGCCTCGGAATAACGAGTAGCGAGGGGCGCAACATTACATCGGAAAATACGGGAGGCTTTATTCATATGCGAAGTTGCTCTCATAGACATATTACATATTGAAAGCGTCAACAATTTTAGGTATTTAAAAGAACTCGAGCTCTGTGGGTAGTTGTTATTGAAATACCTTGATGAATATGTTATATATTAATACCAACAGGGCATGTTAAAGAAATGAAATAAAAATTACACTTTAACATGCAAAATTCACTTAGCGTACAAAGAACGCACAGAATCTGACGTAACCAAAGAGCAGCGTAGCATTGTACATCAAAAATCTACCCTGTGTGATGCAGTCGTCCGCAAAGCATTGAATTGAATGGTGCCGTTTGAATTAGTGTTAATTTGAACGCAGAATGCATGATCCAATATATCGTCAAACTTTTTAAGCGGATCATCAATGATGATGTATAAAATTGGCCACCCGAAGTATTTTTGTTCATTATTTTACAAAGTTATAACGATGAGGCGGCGAAAGTTAGACGCCGAAAGTTGGACAAATAAGCATTTAAAAGAGAACATTCAAACGACAGTGCTACAATTTTCAGGTTCTATTTCATATAAAGATGTAAGACGCATCTTCATTGGTAATTGCTCTCCGCTTTGTCCAAGCAAGCAGAGCTGCAACAGTAATCCAAGTCTTTCTTTGCATCTAATTGCAATATTTTGATACATTTGGATGCACGTTTTCAACTGCAAGCCAATTATACTGTGAAAATAATATTGAGCTTCATTCAAATTATTAATTTCAGACATAAAAAAGCTTACCCTGTGAGAGTATTAATTTTTTATTATATGCTGCTTTAAAATATAACCTTAGATTACCAAAGTGCCAAGAAGATTGAGATTTCATCTCTACATGAATTCTAAATAGCAAAATGAGATTCACAAACGTTTATTGAGCTTTCTAAACGGCAGGCTTCAGATTTTTTAGACGTCAGCAAAATAAGTATAGATTTCTCACACAATTTGTGGCACGTCTTCTATATATGAGCCCACGAGAACAGTTAACAAAAAAGCCGAAATATTATATCGTTTGCAATAATCTCATAACTTGCACTAGGGAATTCAAACGTGAATTCGCACGAGGCACCTTTTTACGACCTGTGAAATGATAGATACGAATCATCTTTAAAGACCTCAAATATTCCGTCGAGATTTTCGGTATTGTTCGATGACACGCAGACAAAATGCGTTAATATTTTTTTTTAAATATACCCACCCATGTTCAATGAATAATTCACCAACATCATGATTTTGTTCCTGCCACAGGACGGACAACTACACGACAACGAGAAGGGAGCAGATGACGGGCCGCTGCAACTTTCAGATGAGGGCAGCCTAGAAGTCAACAGGGTACAACACGAGACTGAAGCACACATGACCGAGAGCCACGTAAAAACAGCCTTCACTGAGGCTCAAATAAAAGGAAATGAGCTAAAAACGATCGATGCCGAAGCCCAGATCGCCGGCAACGAGGCGGAAATCACCAAAGAGGAAGCTCAACTCGCAGCAGAAAATTTACAAAACACGGCACGGGACACCGTCGGCAAAGTTCGCAGCATTTTTGAGCACTCAGCAATGCGCAGTGAGCGTGAGTAGTCAAGCCAACGTTGTCGAATAGTCAGTTAAATGAGCGAAACAGCTTTAGTAATCTTAAGCATTTTCTCACGGAGTTTCTTAAAACAGAGCTACAGGTTGAAGTGATTTTCTCCATTCATGTGTTGCTAATTTAAACGACAATATTCCTACGGCCATTTCTGATTTTTTTCTACGATTTCTAAAGACTATAGTAAAGGTTGAAGTAATTTTTTCCACTTCGATGACGCACGATCAGTTTCATAACGTCATGTTATCCTGTAAATCAATCAGAAAAGAGGTTAAAAACTTGAAGGCAACAGTTAGATGTTTTTTTCATTAATCCACTTCATTGTATTTGAGAGATTTACACCTATCTATGCATGCAAATAACTTCAAGTACCTAACAAAATCTACCTGGGCAACCACGCGTTTAGTAATCTACAATTGCACTTTAAAACCCCTTTCGTTTACTTAAAGTAAAAAGTATCGTTCAACAAAAATTTGCCAACATATTTGAGTTACATTTACTTGACGTTTGTACCAACACTGTGTATGTAAAGTGAATGCAAACATTCAAGCACTAAGTCAAGCTACAAAAGCGCAATAAAAACTCGGTAACGATTCAGAACGAACAGAAGTGTAAATACCCTCTTTTTTCTTCCATGCACAGCAGGGATTCCAGCAGACAGGCGCTTCCATTCGATCAGGGCGCCGTCGACAAGCCGCCGCATTGAAATATGCAAGTCTGACGCATCTTCGCAAACCTTCCCTCGCCGGCCACTCAACGCTAAAAACTCTGCGGCAAAGTTACGCCTCAAGTCCGTCGAAGTGCCCAAAATAGAAGACAGAGAAGCTCCCAACTCGAAAGCGCCATGTCACGTGCTCAGAATCACGGCAGAGATCGCCGAGTACCAGCGACGGTCCGAAGACATCAAGAGGATGGCAAGCCTGGCTTCGGGGTGTTTGAAGAGGACTAAACCTGAACACAAAGATACCACCGACCCCGGTGAGGGAAACGAGAAAGCAAGCATCAATGACTCTAAAATGGGCTCTCAAGGACCTGGAATGTTCGAGACCAACAATGAAATAGCGAAGCAAGGTTCAGAAAATGGTCGGCACGACACTAAATCGAAATTGGCAACTGGAAGAGACTCTAGACTGACAGAAATGTCGAGCATCGATGACACGAAAAGTGATATCATCACGGAGCTGAGCGCAACGTTCCAGGGTCGCCAGTCTGGAGTGATGGACTCCGGCGATGAGAAGAGCTTGACGACGTCCTTCCTGGAGCACTCGAAAATCTTGGAGAAGCTGAAGCAATCCAAACAAGCTGGACACGAGACCCCTCGTAAATCCCAGCCAAGAGAATCAGTGACGACAAGCGCCGGCAAAACTGTCCATCTACGGAAGCCTGTCCTTGCCAAAGGATTTAACGTGCAGAAGGCTTTGCAGGACAGGCCTCAGGATTTCCACGTCAGGGAGCACCGTGCCCTCAGTAAATACTACAGCTCCGACGCTCGCATAAGGAGCAAAAGTGCAAGGTAAGAACACAAAAAAAGCGCTCGTCTTGACATTAAAACTTGAGACCTATTTAGAGGAGCACAGAACGTCGAGGGGAATGGTCGAAGAAAGTGAAATAAATAAAAACCACAATCGAAGGATTGCTCGCCGATATTTTAAACGAAAGACTTTCCGGAATAAAGTTTAAATGAAAGCAAACATCGCCAGTAATTCACACATTTGCATCTCTATATTCTCTCACAGCCGCACTAAAACGAAAAACTTCGCACAAGTTGCGCGTCGAGTTCGAAATTGTTTCTGGAAGATTTGAGCACGAGGTATCTTGGAACTGTACCGTGCGACCTCCCTTTGAGTCCCTAACCAGATATTAGATGTGAAGTCGCCTGTTCATATCTGCATTACGAAGCTGGTCGGCAGTGAGTGCAGAACTCATTTGTTTTCTTTAACTAACTCCAGTGAGTTCGTTAAAGATTCACTACCTGTCATATTTTACCACGCAGGACTCCACTGACAAGCCTCGGCATGCGAGGGCATCAGCAAGTCAACACGCAAAATATCGAGCTCGTTCAGTCTCAGTGTGAAGGTTTTTGTGAGTTTTCATCCATCAATCTTCAAATACTCATCACCCATTGAGTATTCAAGGCATCGTTTCAACTATTCCGGCTTATTTCATACATAAATTCATCCGGCAAAGATAAATAAGCCAAAAAGGATAATCTAGGTTAATCGCCGATTACTTCGAATAGCAATTTCTCGCACTTACAAAGTTATTCTACCGGACCATGTCCATCGATTTTAATGCATTTCATGTTTCTGTGAACAGCTTTTCACCGAACAATGTGACAAAACCATGGTAGCTTTGCACAACTCAGTGATCCGTGCATGTTATCAAAGACACGAGTGATATTGATAGACATCAATGATTCACTGCTGCCGTCAAACTGCACAACTTCAACTTTTACGAGTAACAGATAAATCAAGACGTAATTGAAAACCATTGCCGTTGGATTGCTTGAGCGATTTCGACTTGCTTAATAATGAACTGAGTAGAACTCAACGATCTGCCCAATTAAGGCGTCTTCACAAAGGGCACTTCAAACTCCTTTTTTTATTGATGAAAGATAGAAGACGATTCACCTGGCATCGCGCCTCGAGCTATCGTCACAATTAAACACTCCTGCAGTTTGCCTGTGTTTCGTGGAGAGCTTGAAGCATCGACTCGGATTCAACATGCTGCGCATTTGAAAGAAGAAATTAGCTTCTCTGAAACCCGAACGCAAAGCTGACAACTCCCATTTCAAAGCAAATAAAAAACTAATCCGCCCAGGCAGCATTCAAGAAAACTTCAAACGCTTCACTAAATTGGTCTACGTAGTTGCGTCACGCTCACAACTTTGAATCGTTTTGACTTCTTGACACTAACGATTCGCAAATTTCTACAATTTCATTTATAACAATTAGGTCACTCAAATCATCTAAAAGTTGCGACATCACCTTGACTTTCAATCGTCCTTGCGAATTAAAATTACAAAGTCGTACTCAAGTGACCGTTGTACTTTAGAATTTCAAAGCCCAAATTGAACCTTACTTTTCATATTTAGTTGAGCTATCAATTGGATTCTCGACTCAGAAATGAAATTAATTTAAAAACGAAAGCACTAAAATAGCCATATTTTAATCTCCACTACTCGCCTGAAATCAATATCTCATAGCAAATATCAAATTCTAGCAGAGCTGTTTCGGTTCCGATACTTAAATAATGATTATTTTGATGCTAAAACGAGAACGGTATTGCAGCATCATCACTGTGAAATGCTAGTCCTCCAAACGCACATCTGCAGGGTACTTCATCTACTGAAAGCAGCAATGAAAATATGTTCTCACTTTAAGCCAAAGAAGAAAAGTCTACCAAAGATGTGTTTTTAATAATAGCCTAGCATCCCTTACTTGTTATCGCTTCTATAAAGCTTATGTTCACTCCTTTTGAACTATTAATCCCCATGTACGATGCGCAAATCTCCACCTGAGCCGAATGGGATTAATGACGAGTCACACCTCTCATGTAACACCAGTTTCATAGGTACAAGTACAACACAATAAAATACAAACAACATCGAGCTGAAGCTGTGAAACACTTCCACTTAACCCTTCACCGCCCGTATCATTTGAACAATAAAGCTACATTCAACTTCATATGAAAAATTAACTGCATCCCATAGTATGTGTGCACCAAGCCTGCAATTATTTTTTCACGAAAAACCAGTAGCATCTTTATGGAAGTGGATTATTTGGCAATCCATATTGAGAGCACAACGTTAATAAAAACTGATATCTCTCCTCGTATCAGCAGCGCCATTCCGGCTGACGGGGGCGATGGCGAGAGTGTGTCATCGGAGACGAGCGACGACAGCGGCGTCAGTAACGACAGTTCGATGTCCTCGAAAAGCTCTCAAGCCTTCAAAAAGTCGCACAAAAAACCGCCGCACGTCACAGATCAGCGATCGCAGCCTTCATCCCACGCATACCTGGGAGGCACCGTCGACTTCGCTAGACAGGGCACCGACGACTACGATGATACTAGCATCAAAGTGAGTAAATTAATTATTATTAATATTACTGTTACATTAGGAGGTTTACCTAGCCTTACATTTTATGTGGTTCTAATAGCGAGATTCGCTTACAACTTCCTTTTCAATTTAAAAGTTCATTTTTAGTATATACTTGTAAAGTAATTCTTTCTCAGAGTTGAAGTTGTAACAATAGATCGGTAATCGCACCCATCCCCTCGGGGTCGCTACGCCCCAAAATAAGCTGAAGGATAATCCCTCCTCAGCGAATCCCTTGAGGGGTTCAACCGAGTAAATGAAAACCAGCTAAAAAACTCAAAGAAAGCAAGACTGTTATATTCCAGCGCCAAATAAATAGAACTGTACCTAATTTTGAAAACGTGCAAATTGTTAATAATGTGCAATGATAGCAAAAAATCTATTCGTTACAAACAACATTCGTGTTCGCACTGTTAGTTGAAGCGATCCATATGCAGCGTCATGAGAGAAAAATGTATCCGTGCACATAATGTGAAAGGAAACCTATTTAAATCTTCTGTTCCACATCCCATGCATAGAAAAGGTTGGCTTTAGCCAGCACACGTTCTCGGGAGTCCAAATAAAAAAAAAGGCAACGTGTGCATCAACTATATTGCAGGGAACATAATTTTTCTTTCACATTGGGTGATGTATGGACACCCACACTGTAAATTTTCGAGCTTATACACAGTACAAACCCGAGCACGGTATTTATAAAAGCTATTTCTGTTACACCTAACATCCTAGCCAAATATATATTACGAAATATTGCTTAGTTTTAAACAAGGAAATTTAAAATTTCTGACATAAGGATATTTCAGGTAATCATTCATCGGATAGAACTACTAATGGTCAACATAGCAAATCAGGGAAAACTACACTTGATGCAACTCACAATAAATGAGAGCATACCGAGTGTTCATGTAATTCTAAAGATGTTAACAATCGCAAGAGGATTAGAACTTGGCCGAATCTTTAAAAATTGCTTCCCTTTCAAGACGGGGATTTCAAAATTGTAAAACCTTCTTATTTCCTTTTTGAACGCTATAAATTTGCAAGAATTTGCTCCATCATATGAGCAGAGGCACAATGTGGAGCTGGTTAAAATTCATTTCACGAATGAAGTTTTCATTAAGAATACTTTTCCTGGACTGGGAATTCCATCATCGAGTGTTGACACACTCGGGCTCAAATGAATTACTTGAATTTGCCTTCGTCCAGCTAATAGGATTTGCTCAATATCTCAACTTCTTCGATAAGAAAACGGTATTTTTGGAGTGAATGTTTCTGTAGAATTTTCACTGTACTGTCCGTTCATAATGGAATTACAGGCAATTTCAGACTGAAAACACGCTCAGTTTTTTACGAATACTCAATTAAAATTTGCATGCGCTCCTCACTTAACACCTTGGTGAGAAGACTTCAAATTGAATCGCTTGAGCTTATTGCAAAGTAATATCTTAAGCAGTAAAATCTGCATCAAATTGAGGACAACTTCGAAGGTCTGCCTTCTGACAACAAAGTGAGGTGAAGCCTCCTCCTGTCATTAGAACCTCTAACGTGTAAAAAGCTCCGTTGTGGACAATGAGTATCGAACCACGAGTGCTGGATGACAAAAAAAAAGAGAGTCTCTGAGTGAGCTGCAGTGCCGCGAGTTATCGTACAAACGCTCGTATCATCAGGCAGCACAACCAATTATTCCACTCGGCAGCACCGGAACTCTGTGACTTACGTGATAGGATTTCGAATTTTGCTTCATGAGTAGACATATTATTTGCAACACTTAAGTTCAAAATACTCAAAAATTATTCGTAATTTTAAATGAAAACTATACTCCAAATTATTTGAAGTTTTTGTTTAGTTCGTAATTATCTTTGACAGTTTATTTCCGTGCACTTCCTGCTCTGCTCGACCAACTCAGTTTTCCTATTAGAGATGACAACTTGTATTTTGACAGTACATCCGTAGATTATGAGTAGGTATGAAGACAAACCTACCCGAATGGGTACACCAAAAATTTCATGAACTGGTTAACCTGCTCCTCCCGTGTTTAAACTTCACATTCAAAGCTTCTTTACTTCTAAGACTGATAAATGAAACTAGTCATTGGCATGCTAAGTGAAATCCATAAGTCAACGTTGAAGATTCAAGCGTTGACTCTACAACGTTGAAGATTCCGGCGTTGATTCGACAATGAAAGGTAAATCGTCAGGGTTCCCGCACACCAAAAGCGTTAAAGCGAGAAGATGGCATGCGAGAATGCAAGAGTGGCTTGAGAACACGGTAATGCATTCAAGTGTACACACCAAAAGCGTGCATGCGCGAGATTGCAAGCGTGCTGAAGATGGTCTTTTAGTCTTTCATGCACTCTCGCTTGCCTGCACTCTCGCTTTAACGCTTTTGGTGTGCGGGCACCCTCACCCTTACGAGCCCCAGCTCGATGACTGCCCACGCTCGAGTACTCCAATGACATTCAAATTCGAGCTGAATTTAGACTTCATGTTCCGTTGGGAAAGAAAATAACAGTTCAGAACATCCGCTTTTTCCCCGATTTTGTACTTAGAATGTCATCACTGAATCGATAAATTGAATATTTAATAACATTTCTATTCAATCTTGCCTTTTACAAACGTAATACTTCAGTTTTATGATGGTAAATGCAAGTAATTTATAAAAATTCGTGCGGCTTAAAGATTTTTCATCTGTACAGTTCAGAGAAAGCAGCACAGAAAAGACGTTATCCACAAGCTGAAGCCTGAAGCACCCTTTAAAAACTATTAATTTTCTAGACTTATTCAACTGGCTCCGTAAATTTTTCTAACTACAGTAATGCAAAAATATCCATGCTCACAAACAATTTTTCAATTCGCGCGAAGAATCAACAAACTTGCTTCAGATAATCACTCATTTAGGAACCAAAGACAGTTTCCACATATTTCTTAGACGCGCTGGGCTGTACAACCCTCCCATCGTCTAGCAAAGTTTTAACGTTTTGTGTTTCCTTGTTATCACAGTGGATAGATCCAGAAGTTCTGGCGAAAATCCGATCGGTGGGCACGACTGTGATTTTCTTCGGGAAGCGGACGACGCACCAAAATGTTGCACCAGGAAACGTTACCCGTCATAACAAGGAAGTTGCGCGTCGTTTTGAAGACTCATGGGACGCGGCAGACCGCGAGAAATGCCGCGTATACGACCCCAAGTGTGCCAGAGATAACACTCTAACGGACATCAAACCGAGAAAAAGTCGTGGCGGCGCAGGCGCTCATGAAATTAGCCCAAATCATAACACAGCGGGAAATGACAGCGGTCAGAGTCGAGATTTAATTGACGCCAGAGACCCGACGGCGAATATTAAATTTGTCAGTAAATTCGATGATGGAAACTTCACGCATCGCTCGTTCCAATCAGCCACTGGAACGGGAGATGAAGAACCAATCTACGGCAACCTCCCCAGCAGGCGGCGAGGCGGACCTGCCAACGAGTTTGATTCGTCAAACACCATTTCAGGCGGAGAAGACGTGAGGAAGCAATTGGAGCTTGTTCTCAAGACTGAGCTACGCAAATGCGTCGTCGATGATGAAGATCAAAATCCAACTTCACACGGTGATTTCTTGGAAACGTCTCGAGGTCACACGAAAATGAGATCGCAGAATGAGGGTCAATCCGCACTCGGTAATTGCAAGGGCAGGTCTCGAGATTATCACGAACCCGAAGCCTCTGTCCTTCCTGAGGACTGGAACACGAGGACACATGATGGCAGGAGCGTAACCAGGATACACATACGCCAGCATAAAGAGACGGAGGAACGGGAGGCTGTGATGCAGCTCGCCAGCGAGACCGACACGGAGTCTAGCGGTTCCACGTGAGTGCTGGGCGTCATACTGTTCAGAAATCTAGGCTCTTTTTCCGTCTGTAAAATCCATTTTAAATCAATGCATGGGAGCTAGTCACTTATTTTTTGAAAAGACAAGAAATTTCGGGTAGTGGGGGAAATGAAAGAATCAAAGCTAGGATCGCTAGTGCAATGAATTCATTCACAACGTATTTATTAGTATAAGAATTGGAAAATATATTAGAATAATTCACAACTGTAAAATCGCCTGCACAATAACAAAAAAAGAAGGACTTTCGATGATACTGAGACCAGAATTTGACGGTCTCAAAAGCATGTTGTTCTGGGGTACTTACGTTATACAGTGTGACTCATAAAGTAAGGTACCCTTACCCACGACGGTAGCACTGATACACCAAAAAAGCTCTGCACCCATTGTGATGCTTTCCCAGTGTATTACTTCTACTGTCGTAGGTAAGGGCACCTTACTAATGAACCACCCTGTAGAAAGAGCATGCATTGTTTTCGTCAGTTCGGGTAAGAACCGCGACCACAATCCCCCATTTTTAGATTTGACTCGACGCGTAATGGAGGAATTCCAAAGCCATTGTAGCTACCGTTGGCATCAGTCAGAATGGGACTTGTGACTGCAGACTCGGCGTAATGTGGACCGTGTCGATGTTCATTTCGATGTCATGCGAGGTCGTGAGGCGGGGGCGACTTTCAATTGCTCTGGAGCCTGGCTGGTCCGGTCATCATTCCAGACAATACACGGTCCAATTACCAGGGCTTCGGCCCGAAACTACGTACATATGTAGGCAGGACAATCGGTGTTCGAGTAATGGAAGTCTAGATAGCATTGCTTCAGAGACTCGGGCTATCTCGCGCCGAAAGAGACGGGACCATTCAATATGGCCTGTTGAGAACTGGTAATCAATGTAGAAGATGCGTTCCCACACCGCATGCCCTCTGGTCCAACACAGAAACAGAAAGGGGAAAAAAAGGAGGCAAAAACAAATAAGAGGCAAAAACACTAATAGAAGCTAAGTAGGCTTGAAAGGCACAAGTTCCGAAAGCCTATATATATAATTAAGGCAACCTCTCATAATAGGGCAGTGTTCGACAGATTAGAGCTCTTTTAACGCGAAATTTTTCTTTCCAGAGGATCAACCCCTCGTGTGGTGAGCATCGTACGGAAAGAGTGACGCGCGTGCGAGAGAAGAGTGACGCGCGTGCGAGAGAAGAGTGACGCGCGTGCGAAAGAAGAGTGACGCGCGTGCGAAAGAAGAGTGACGCGCGTGCGAAAGAAGAGTGACGCGCGTGCGAAAGAAGAGTGACGCGCGTGCGAAAGAAGAGTGACGCGCGTGCGAAAGAAGAGTGACGCGCGTGCGAAAGAAGAGTGACGCGCGTGCGAAAGAAGAGTGACGCGCGTGCGAAATAAGAGTGACGCGCGTGCGAAATAAGAGTGACGCGCGTGCGAAATAAGAGTGACGCGCGTGCGAAAGAATGACGCCTGTGTAAATACATCATACAAGCATATAATAATACTCACACTATGGACAGCGCATTAAACACAGCGGGATTGTGACTATCACGAACGAATGTTAAAGACCGTAAATGAAGGTAGTGATTTTCATTTACGAAAAAAAATTCATTGATAAATATATGATGAACTGTAGAAGTTAGCCGCTACATATTTAAACAATCAATTCAACTGAAAATGTACATGCAGCACGTCGGTTTCGTCATACACGGTAAATATTATTCAGAGAATAAATGGTAGGTCTTCAACTAAGTTTCTGAACTTAATCTATAGACACGAAGGAAAATTTTCCCACAGGAAACTTGGATTTTGGGCCCACCTTGCGTAAAATTTTCTTGTGCACCATATATTGTTGGCACTTGCTGGTCCAACGATGCAATGCTTGTCCAAATTTTCCATTTTTGGGCTACAGTTAAGAAACTTAGTTGAAGACCTAATAAAAATGAGCAACGTGCTTATTTGCGAGAAATGACTCAGATAAGCGTAATTTTGCTTCCTAATCCGAAGCAATATTTCACAGAATCGTTTTTGCCTGGGCACACAAGGGTCAACTTGACCAAACGACCTCAATTAGAAGCTCGTTTCAATCTAATTTAAATGTCATCAGACATCGGAGACTTCTTATAATCAGCTGAAACGGAGATATTCAAGCATATGTGTATGTATCTATTGTGAAACGCACCATTGAAAAATAAAAAATATCACTAAGCACTGTTGTACAGAGACGTGAGGTTATGAAATCGAATGCTTAAAAAGAAATGACATTCCGACTGATATTCTCAGAGTAATCTTATAATCGTAAATGTTGACTTCAACCTTATTTGTTGCTTGGGCAAAACATTTCGGTGACACCAGCTGCTCCTTGTGGCAACTGAAGTACTCATGCCTTACGTAATTTACGAATAACTCTACTTCCCTAGCGGGAAATTTAATAGAGAAAATAATAAAACTTAACCTGGACTCGCGTTTCACTTACCAAGAAAAAGACACTTCACGCAGGGAGAAACCTGCAAAACCCGCGAAGAAGCTGTCAGCAGCATCGCAAACAGAACACAAGAGACACAACACAATGTGGGTGGAAAACGCTCTCTGCTGGAGCCACGAGCTAACGTACATTTACACCTGTCAAACGCACTTGGTTGGCATGAAATGTACCGGACACACGCCCTGAGGTGTGCCAGTCAAGTGTTAGTGCGAGTATCTTACACTCGTGAGATAAACTTTATTAGCCTAAAGTGGACCTGATGACCGTAAATGTTGGCCTGTCCGGCGCGAGTGTGCGTGAGCTCCCCCTGTCAAATAAACTCTACGGGTGACAAACTCATTCGAATGCTGCCCTGCTCAACTCGGGATGGCCCTCAGCGATCCCGTGAGGCTGCTCAGGACACCGACTCAAGTAAGTAAGACTTGGTCAGGTAGCGCCAATAAATACATCGCTAAATGAATATATAAAAGGGCTAAATCGCTCAATCAAAACTCAGCGCTGGGCCAACAAATTAGAGAGGGATTGAAGGTATGGGAAACAGGAAAAACTGAGGGGGAATTATAATTAAATGAAACTGAATTGAAATCTACAGCAAATATCAAGAGCAAAAGCAGGTACACATACACCTGTATACCTGCCTTCGCAATACCCGTGTTGTATGTAATATTTTTGTTTTAAAAAAGAACAGTACAAAAGGAATTACCTGTTCCAACATACAACCATCACGGAAAATACAAACGATACAAATAATAAAAAATAATAAGTCTTTCCACCTGAAGTTTTTTACTGACAGATTTTTACAGGTACACATATACACCAGCCTTGTTGAAAGGGATAACACACACTCAAACCCACACATAGAAAGAACACAAGCACTAGGCAGAAAGTGCACTGTACGATACAATAGAGCCTCGTAATTTATCAATCGTCTTTTAGAAATAACGTCTGACGAGATCCGACTATAGGAAAACTGAAGCAACATCTTCCCTGATTGAATGTAGATCTAAGGAATCGTCACAAGATTCCTGCGAAAAATGCTAGCGAAAAATGTTTCTGAAAACCGAATAACGCGGAAAAATAAGCACCCAAATAGCGAGGTTTGACGGTACACACCGGTGCGAGCGTCGGTCTTCAAGACGTCGCCGTGGCCCCCCAGGTCGCCGGAACTCGCACCACCCGGCGTCGCTGAGGTGCAGTAGCGCCGCCTCTCCCACCACTGACGTGCCTGCAAAAAATACCACTGCGTCACTTGTAACATCTACGAGACATCGCATAAGCGAAAATTGATCCGATAATTCGTCACACTCATGTCTGGTCAAGATATGGTAAGCCATAACGATGAAGTCTTGAAGATAATCTTGACTTAATATAATCGAGATGACTTTAAACGAAGCAGATCATGATCATTTTAATTAAGCTGATTAAGATAATTTCAAATTAAACTGATCAATTTAATCTTGAATTAACGCTGAACAAGATAATTCAAAATATTCCATCACATTTAATTATCGATGAATTCGTAGCAACGAAAAGTCTGACAACTAAATTCGATCTCGTGTAGTGGGGAAGCCAGAAATAATACAAAAGTACCGTCTCCACAGTAGAAACAACATACAAAAACAACAGGTGCTTCTTGCCATCAA
>VOMN01016376.1:0-21524 GCA_014899125.1 Orchestia grillus | reverse complement strand
AAATAATCCAGAATGCTCTAATACGGCTCCTCTGAGGGTAGGTCGAGAAATAATCCAGAATGCTCTAATACGGCTCCTCTGAGAGGGTAGGTTGAGAAATAATCCAGTATACTCTAATACGGCTCCTCTGAGGGTAGGTTGAGAAATCATCCAGTATACTCTAATACGGCAGTGGTTCCAAGCCTGTGATTCACATACAACTAGTAGTATGTGTACTAATGAGAATGATTCTGAATCTGTGGTATATGTACCACTAGTGGTAAGTGTACCAATAAGGCAGTGGTTATTAATCAATTTAATTAATAGAGAAATTCTTATACAACTATTGGCATATGTACAACTAGTGGCAGATGAGCATGATGAATTGATTTGTGTTGCTCATTGTTATCTGATTTGTTTACTGCTTTGGAATAAATTGAGGTCTTATTGAACTATGGTTTCCTAGAACCAGTGGGTAGGCAGCTGCTGTACAAAATCTCCAAAGGGGTACTCAAATGCAAGAAGGTGCTACTCAAACTTGAGTGCTGTGTAAAAGCTGGTGTATCTTGTACACAGCTTACAATGAAAGATAATTCTGTTTTCTGACAGTACAAAAATAAATAATTTTTGGACAAAACACAGAGATCTCAATTTTTTTTACTACACAAGATGGTTGGTCAAATTTCTCTAATTAACAAAGTAGTTAAATATTTGGACTATCCAAGGCATCCCAGTTCATATACTAAACAAGTATACCAGTTCTACACCATAAAAGACATCCCAGCTTTTGAACTATGACAAATGCAGACCAATTTTGCAACTGAGAGAGCTCAGTTTTCGAATTATAAAAGTGGAACACAGTTGTGGAAAAATAAAAATTCAGCTCATTTTTAAGACTATACAAAGAGGCTCAGGCTTGAGACTAGATATACCTACAAAAGCATCTAGTTTCAGCTCACCCAAATCCCAAGACAAACATGCCACAAATGAAAGAACTTATCTCTACACCTACAAAAGTGCCTAGTTTCAAGTCACCAAATATCTCCAGACAAACAAACCACAAATAGGAGAGCTTATCACCATACCTACAAAAGTGCCTAGTCTAAGTTCACCAAATACCCCCAGACAAGCATGACATTCAGCAGCAAATAAGAGAGCTCACCAAGTTGTTCTGATGTTCCTTGTGAGCGCTCCTTTGCTGTGCCGTGGGCCAGGAAGTTGTTCATGCGCTTCAGCACCTTCTTCTGGGATTTGGAGAGCTTGATGCTAGGAGCATTGCATCTGCAGGACAGTTAATAGGAGTTAATGTATAGCAGCAGTAGTGAATGCATGGAGTGCCTACAATGAGCAGCAGTAGTGAATGCATGGAGTGCCTACAATGAGCAGTAGTAGTGAATGCATGGAGCGCCTTCAATGAGGAAGGATTAAGGTAAGACCAGGCATGAGCTATCTGCACAGTCATATACATGTTGAGCACATGAAGCCCTAAGGTTATGCTACGCAAATTTTCTTCCATGAGCTATAACTACAATAAGGAAAGTTTGTAAAATGAACAGGGGGCAACACTTCTTGGTTACAGAAATATACAGGTAAACTACATAAGGGACAGAGGCAAAACAAAGGGTTTTGTTTCAGGGTTCCAGCCAACCCTAACAACCAAGTATTCAAGTACCTGATGGTATAAGCAGGACAGCAAGTGCGGTGCATGGTGGGCTTGTAGCAGTACGTGCCACTTCGTCTCCAGCCCCGGTCTATGAGAGCCTGGTACTGTGACACAGTCAGGCTATAGGCATGCATCCCTGCACAGCACGCATCTCATTAATACATACAGTAAATTCTCAAATATTGCATGCGTTTCTTTCCTGAACCCCCATGATACGTGAAAATTTACAAAATTAAAACACAACTGGCTAAATTAATTGATGAATACCTTCAATGAATCCTATTTCCGCATATCAAGAAGGGTTCTATAAAGTCAACAGATTACTGAATTGCCATAAACAATCATCAACAGTATATCTATTTTTGAAAATTTCCCAGATAGTTGAACAATTATATTATTACAGTAAAAATTCATCATGAAGAACATCTATTTGGAAATTTTAAATATTTTTATTAGTGTCCCTCTATGCCATGGACAGATACTAGACCATAGAATGCAACACAATACATAAATTTCTGCAAATTTAAGCTTATTTGTTAACGAATTCTCAAATGGAGACTCACAATTGAGATAAATAATTTCAACAAACTTTCATTGGGTTGAAAATACCAACCAAGCATAAGTACATTTTCAATAAATTAACCATAAACTCAAAAGAATATGCTTACCGTGACTGTAATTGGTATCATCGCTCTTGCAGTAGCCGCACCTGTAGCCACTGTGGTCTCGGGTGTACTGGACAATGGAATACTGCTCCTGCTCCATGCTCTAATATATTCTTTTTATTAGGAAAATTGAAAGACCCCTAAAAAAATTCTCACTACAGGAAATTTCACTGTAAATCTGTGATTGTGTAAAACTAAGTTTTTAATTTTTTTCCAAAAAAGTACCTTTGTTTTAAACCACCTTGCTCTTTCAGGAAAATGAAAAAATTTCACTAAAATTCAAAAGAATTTAAAACTTTATGTAAGCCATCAGTTATTATTTTCCATATTCCATTTGCAAGCACTGAACAAGAATAATTTTAAGTGCAATGAAAATTAACACATTGACTGCAATACGATCCACCGGTGAGTTGTTTTGCCCATAAGAAGATAGCACCATCGCAACCAACGTGTTAAATTAAGTTTTCAGAATACCTACTAACTTAATGTGTAAATTTTGATCTGTAATAGCTAAGATTTGATACAACATTCTTCCAATTTGAGTACAAACAAGTCCTACATAGTATCCCTTGTACATAGTAACAGTAAGTTAAGAAAGAAGAAGAGAAAAATAAAGAAGAGATAAAACAAAAAAGAAATAGGAAAGGTATTAAAAGACAGAAGTCCAGAAGGCCTATCTTTAGTTGAGGTAGCCAAACAGTGCTCCCTAGGCTTGATAATCCCCATAGGATATGATAGACAATCCTAACTAAACTAATTTTATTACCTGCTCTATGCCCTTTGGAGGGTCAACAAGGAGTTAAATCTGAGGCTCTTGGACCTCCATGCAAAATGTAGAATACACTGTAATCCGTCAGATAATAATAGCCAAGTGTTGCTTGGTTGGTTAGCCCCTTCAATTCTCTGTCATGCTCTTAAGGATTTAGATAAGAGAAAATTCCCAAGTTTGTATCTTAATCCCCAAGACTGTCAGAGAAACTAGTTTGTATCAGTGATACTGAAAAAAACGTATTTCATGCCAGAGTTACCATAAATAAAAAGCCATTTCAAGAAATTAACATTTGTCCAATAATTTTTAGCAGGACATGTCTACTAGTAAGGTAATGATACAGTCTAACAGTTTCATAGCTATCATTATGTCACTACTACATATGTGTGCAAACACACATTAATAATTTATATATGTATATAAATTCTTGATATTGTTACAAAATAAAGCTAATGCTGTTAAATTAGTAAATAACACTGAGATGATCAATACATACCTATGCATGACTGATTTCTAGACTGGCCAACCACATTCAATAGTACAATCAAATCAAAATACTGTTATACTATTCAATAGTGTAAGAACTAAATTGATAATACAGATAAATAAACTGACAACTTAAACTAATAGCTTTATAGCACTGGAAAACCTAATAAAGCTTACATTGATATTGATCATTATTATACTATAGCTAGTGGAGAGTGTAAAATCTAAATCCAAGTGTAAGATAAATCTTACTGTAAAATTTAAGCATAATTTCAAATGTAAGGATTCTGCAAGGGCCTCATAAAAACAATGCTCTAAAATGAACATATACTAACTGTATTGTTTGAGAAATTGCAAAAATATATATTAATAGCCAAACACATAGCTATAAAATTTAAAACAAATACTTTAATTATTTATACGTAAAAATTTGAGACAAGGTTAAATAAAATTAGAAATACATTTTTATGGTTGATATTGTTTTGAACATTCACTAGGCCAAAAATATTACACCAGAAATCTTCATTTTGGTAACCATTGTTGAAACTATGACAACTTTCATAGGAGAAGATTGGAATATAAGCAAAATAATTTCCAACGAAACTGATTTTTAAGCTCACATTCACCACTTGAGTATCTCTCCACTGAGAGATTTTACACCACTTTAATCAAATTTTGAAGATGTTTAAAAAAATAGTGTTTACAGCATATCAGTCAAATTTAGGCTCTCATAATGCTTTCCAATTTTGCTAAAATGCATAACATATTAAATTAATTTGAAAAGTTCAAGGTTGTTTTACTTTTGGTAGGTTGTATAAAATTTCAAATATATCTATATTATTGCAGAAAAAAATGAATTACTAGCTATTTTAAATGTTGTATCAGAAATATATCTTTTAACATATTTTGAATATTAAATTTAGCAATAATTCTAAAAAATTTAGCATCAACAAATTAAACTAGCTGGCAGCCTTTAGTCCTTTAGAATTAAAGTATTATAAAAGACTAAATAATCTCATATTCATTGAATGCTTTTCAAAAAATTATTTCATCTATTTATGGAGATCACTACTAACAGAAAACTTTCGGCCTTCTTGTTTCCAATGACAAACCCTGCATTTTTCCCATTCATTAGGCACAGAAATGCAAGCCCAATGACTTAGGAAAGATGAATCCCATGGAAACATTCCATCAGCAATTCTTGAAGCTACACCATGCTACTGAATCGATTATATGTAGATGCATAAGTTATTGCAATTATATTTTTGTGCAGACTTTTTATAATGTTCACCATTTTCCTTAGAATATCATACAGGTCTCTCTGTCATATCCCTTTTCAATATTTAAATACAATATTCTCATTTTTTCTTCATTCTTTTAGCTGCTTTACTAATTTATTCTCTTTTTTTCCTATTTCATTGACCAAAATAAATTATCTATACTACATCTATTCCTTATAAAACCACTTCATTTTTTGATTATCATTTCATGTTTTTTCCCTATTTGTATTACTCTTTTATTCAAAATACTCTTCAATATCTACTCAGAGTGTCAGCCAAGTAATATGCCTTTAATTTTACTGCACCAACATTACATTGCATTTTTCCATATGCTTGGAATCCTTTCACCTCTACATTTCAAAATGCTTACAACACTCCCTTTCCCATATTTGTAGATCTGTGAAGAATTATACAAAATTAACTTTGATTATCAATTTATCATATTCATCCATTTCATAAAACTTTGAATGTTCACCAGTGAAATGCTATCTTCTGTTTGAAATCAAATTCCCCAACCTGGAGATTTACAACTTTTGTAGTAATTCCTTATTCATTTGAATCTCATAGTTATACTATGTCTTTGACTGCTTGCATTATATGCATCTTATTGTTATTAGTATAAGTATGACCATTAATTACAAATTCACACACATTCATATCATTGCTTCTATTTTTTTCCTAGTATGAACTTATACAAATTTTTTATTCGATCTGGACCTCTTCCTCTCAGCTTTTAAACCTGGATTCTATCATCTCTCTCGTTCTCTAGTCTCTAGCCTAATAGATTACCTTCTACACTTTATTGTTTATATCTGTATTCATATCACACACTCTTCTACTCAATATCTATAATCATTTACGTGAAAAAAATCTGCATTTGAAGCCTTCATTCAAATTTTTTTCAAACGTTTCCCAAATTAAAATACAGATGCTAAATGAACCATAGCACACACTGAAATCACTCGTCGAGTTCTGCTCAAGGTCTCTAACACTCTTATCACGCTCAAGTAATTATCCAATCTATTGTAAAAAAACATGTCAAGCAAAACCAAATTACTAAGCAAGAGCAAGATACATATCCGCTTTAAAGATAAAAATTGACAACTTTGAACCTAGACAGTCTTACAGCTGTCATAGATAAACAAAGCTTAAATTTTCCCCGTCATCGTAACTAAATACCCTGCTTCCGTTGGCATGTGAGATGAGTAATTTTGTAGAATTCATTTTTATGTTCTGTAACAAGAAGCTAATTTTCTAGAATGCATGTAAGTTATGAGTCAATATTATACTAATGGTATTAATTCATACAATGATTTTATTAGCTTTGCTGACTGGGCTCCATGGTATAATGGTTAGCGTGATATAAAATATTTCCTAAAATATAAAAATATTTCCTAACAATCTACATAAAAATTGGGTACGTGATTTACTTAGAATGTATTTTTTGCATAAATAAGTTTTTCTACTTGTCAAAGCATTTTATTTGAGATAAGTTTCGACATAAAGGAATTAAATACGATGAACTCTTCTCTTGATTTAAGCCGCCGAATGTTTATTTCCTAAAAATAAAATCTCAACCCTAAAAACGCGCAAAATCGGACACGTATTGATGCTATTTCTGGTAGCACGCGATAGCACGACATTTCAGTCAGCCAGTCAAGCGAACCATGACTGCGACATGATGCATCAATTATACATGTCTTCGACATGATACTTTATCTAAAAAGGATACTTTCATGATACTTTCATTTGGGCTACTTAGCGTACTTGACAATGTGATGGCCTCGCAGCCGAGAGGACCAAGGTTCGAACCTCGGCTTAAGGTGGCATTTCACGCTACCAGGGAGTACTTCCCTTGGGAAAGAAAGTTTAAACCATACATTTCTCACCACGCCAGTAGTTGTAAGGCATTGAAAACCGAACTGTAAAATGTGTTAGAATTAATAAAGGCTTTTTTTTAAACATGTCAGTGACATGATATTTTATCTAAACATGTTAGCGACACGATGCCTGACTAAACATTTTGGCGACATGATGCTTCAAAAATAGAAGGTACTAAAATTTACCTAATGTTTCACGACAAAAATAAAACAAGAAGAATGATTTTCGCATTATTTTGCACGGAAAAGGTGCAGTTGGGTGTAAAAGAACGTGTATTTACTACATATAAAGTTTCTGAACAGAGCTTTTGCACATGAAATAAAATATTAACGTCAGGCAACTTATTTCAGAAAAACGCGAGAATAGGTGAAGAGATTTATACGTACAAGGGGTAAATTTATCCAAATGTGTTTGTTACACAATCGTATATGCTTAAAAAAATTCGTAATGGGCCCTACATACGATCAGTCCAAGTTTGAAGACAGTGACGGAAGACACCCAAATACGGGTATCAAATGCTAACTCAGCTCTCAATTCTGGAGTCAGGTCAGAAGTCAAGGGACTGTACAGTGAAGATACTGTCTTCAGATATTGACTGATCGCGTGAAGGGCTCTTAAACAGCGGGTTCTTGAGGCAGCAGTTTGGCAACCACATTTCCAAAACAAATATTTCAAACATACCATTCTCCTTATTTTTCGTCACCAAAAAAATTTGCAAACAAAACTATAGCACGAAATTAATACTAATCGTATTTCGAATATTTTTCGCATTGCGGCATTGGTGGTCATGAAATATTCGAATAACTAGAGTAAAAAGATGTGCTTTCGTTTTGAGAATTACCTCACAGTAACAAATATGTTATTGACGACTTGTTCTATAAATTACCCTGTACCTGTTAGTCAACTTAAAATATATGTGGTATAACACATCATCATTGCGTGCGTTTAGCTCTACCCTAAAAGCCAAACATTAAAACTGTTTCCTGGAGCTAAGAAACGTTCACAGGCAAGCATTTCACGTAATCACGGAGTACTTCCCTTTGGGAGAGGAAGTTTAAACCACACATTCCTCACATCCCTCACCACACCAGTAGTTGTAAGGCATTGAAAACCCAACGGTAAACCGTGTTGGAATTAATAAAGGTTCATAATAGCAGTAGTGGTCAACGGACGACGGTGTTTGGTTCCAGCTCTTCCTCCAGTAAGACGAGCTCTCCATTCGTAACTTCTTCAGACTCTTGGTCGAGGTCAGGCGGTCGTAAAGTCGATCAGTTATAAGGCGCATAGGTCGTAAGTTAACGTTTATCTGTATTTTCAACTTTCTCAAAACAATTGTACATACATGGAGAACACGAAGCGTTGTTGCTGCTTTCGAATCAATTCATGCGCAGATGGAATGAAAGTCAAGAATATTCGGACTAAACCTGTTTACGTTCTAAGAATGCATTTTTTAGCGATATTGAAGGGAACTATTGCTGGCAACAATTGCACCCGAGGCCCACATAGAATCAGTAGAGCACTGTACATGAAACCGAGTTCTGTGTACCGCTAACATCCCCAACCCTCGCTGTGTGTGGAGAGGGAGGCGCAGGTCCAAAACGATAATTATTTATAATCGCAAAATGTTTGAAATCCAATGCAGATCGAGGGGACTCTCACCTCTACGCCTCACTGCATGGATCTTTAAACTTTAAAGTCGTTTTCTGACGTTTTAAAAAGCGGCGCTTGGTACAATATGTTTCTAGGGCCCTCATCTGATCTAGATATGGATAGAAATTTATTGTCCATAATGGATGATTAGACTTCAGTTATGCGGTATATTTTTGTTACATTTTTACTAACTAAAAAGTGTCGTGATTTTTCTTTTTCTCTTAGGAAGAATAATATCGCTCCTGAACACCATTTTGAGAGTTAAGTGGAGAAATAGATAACATCAGTTACTGATCGTCGCGAATATGAACGAAGATGGGACTAATCCCTTGGAAAAAATCAAATTGTTTTGTATACTGTATCCATGCATAAACGAAATGACGTAAACGTTAAACCCAAGGATTCAAATGGAGACATACATAAATTCTGGAGCATTAAGTTTAAGCATAAATTAATCAAGTCTAAGTATAAATTAATCAAGTCTAAGCATAAATTAATGAAGTCAAAGCATGAATTAATCAAGTCTAACCATAAATTATAGAGCATCAAGGCAAGACAAAAGTGTGAAGCAGCAAACCTAAGCTCTAATCAGCGACAGGCCGAGACAAAGAAAAGGAACTGGCAGAGTTAGTCTAAGGGGACCTTTACACGATCAGTTAATGTCTGAAAACAGTGGTGACAGACACCCAAATATGGACATTGAGTGCTAACTTCAGAATAGAGAGCAAAGTTAGCATTCCATGCCCATACTTGGGTATCTTCCGACGCTATCTTCATACATTGACTGATCGTATGATGAGCTTTTTGGTTAAATTTGGACAAAGACATGACATGCTTCTTTTGACTTCCTGTCAGTGAAGCATTTACGTGCGTGAAAATGAAATAGAAAATCCCTGCGCGCGATCAGGATTTGTCTTTCGTCTAAGGCTGCATTTTTCCACATCAGAATGCGATGATGAACCATACTTGGACTACTCTGAATGGCATCCATTGGGATACCGTACATGACCATATACGGTAGCCCTTAAATGGATTACCACGAGCAGCAATGTTCATTTGGATTACAAGAAGTGGCAAGCAATGTATGGATCGACAGCCACAACCCCACTTATGAATTACTTTAAACAGTGAAATACACATGGATTGTCACGAATGTTAGACTATGATTAGTTCTCTACGCATGTGAATTCATGCATGGATGGAAGTGAAAAGCAATCCATGTATAAATATTACCGCTATCAACTAGCCATGCGCGGACTGCTACATAAAGCGGTTCGCCTTACATTGGAAGACGTTTGGAGGGCAGCGTCCTGAAGTACAGCACTGGAAGCCACATCGCATGCACTTAGTTTAAATATTTTAAAAACGCAGGCAAGGATGAGAATTTAGCATTACTGTTGAGAAAGTGTGACGAATAAAATATTCGCAGGTGCATGTATAGACAGGATAATATTCGGCGACGTAAAAGAATTCAGAAGAGGTCCACCGTGGTCGATGTATTGGCGCACTTACGTAATAGACAAGAGGCAAGTAAGAGAAGATGAATGAAAATGAGAGAAGACATGAGGGTAGCCAACCTAATGGTAAAATGTTCAGGAAAATGATGGTAAATTGAGCAAATCATGCGAAGGAGCTGTTGGACGGAGGCACGGCCCAGTCCGGGAAGGTGTTCAGGTCAAACATGGCCACCCCGAGCGTGTTGATCATCAGCGTCGACACCAGCACGCAGATGACGTTCATCACCACGCCTGCCTTGAGCTGGAGCCGGACAGCGGCACACAAATTTAGGTTAAAATCTGAAAATTTACTTGCAATCTACACCACTAACTGCAAGTGTCCGTGTGTCCGTGGTGCAGTGGGTAACCGTCATCAATTTAGGAAAACACCAGTTCAACTCCCGGCTGCGCCAGTTCATTTTTATTGAGTGTTCCCTTCGGGAAAGGAGATTAAGCGCTACTACGTGGCTCAAGACAAATGCCTTGTCACAAATTAGAATGAATTTGGAAACAAATATATTGCACCGTACATCAACTTTGTAGGAATTTTCTTTCCATCGCTTGCATCACACTTTTGGTTGAGGTTATCCGATAATGTCGATTATTTCTACTGGCCATAGCCCAAAGTACTACAGCATATTGGAATCAGGCCGACTCCGTCAGCGAATTGAAAACATTCTATAGTAAGACATCAAAATACCTAGTTTCGTACACAATATCACCCACTCCTTGCACCCACCATAGTAAGGCATTCCATAGTAAGACATCAAAATATCTAGTTTCGTACACAATATCCCCCACTCCGTGCACCCACCATAGTAAGGCATTCCATTTTGGAATTGTTGAAGATGATGGCGTTGGGAGGAGTGGCCACGGGCACGATGAAGGCGTACGAACACGCGACAGCGGGGGGCAACATCAGGTACACGGGGTTCACCTTGATGCCCACGCTCTGCGGGGCAGGGGGAAGTTAGGTTTATCGAATCAAGCACAAGGTCACGATATCGAATCAACTTAGCATGAATTCTTTCATATAACACATGTCAGCGAAAATTCTCGATTGAATTGTACGTAGATGCCCTTGGTCGCAACAGTTACAAATAAGTACATGAACTATAAGCCTCCATCAAGTTATTATTGAGTAGTAATTTATGGGGCTGTTCAGTCCCTTGACGTCCGACCTGACTCCTGAATTGAGAGTTAGCATTCGATACCCATATTTGGGTGTCTGCCATACCGTCTTCAGGCTTCGAGTAATCGTGTGGAGAGCTCTTAACCCTCTCTTGAAACGTCTTCATATGAATACTGTATTTCGATGATCTCTGAGGGGTTCCTTCCAAAGAATCTCAGCTGCTGTTCTCTGTTTTTGCTTACCATCTCGGCGAGGACAGGTGTTAGGGTAGATGATATGGCGTTGCTTGAAACAGCCTCGGTAAAAATGGCCGACAAAAGGGTGCAGATGAAGACGATGGCCTCCTTGGGCAGGACACTCAGGCCACCCAGCACTTCTCCGAGGAAACGCGACAAATTGGACCTGTCTGCCGCCTCTCCCACAGCGTACGCGCTCCCCAGGATGAGTACGATGGCCCAATGCACCTTATTCTTGACGGCCTCGTAGGTCAAGCATCGCTCGTCATAAGGCGGTGGCGAGGTGGCGAGCTCTGGTAACTCTGAGGTCAACATGGACGACGGTCAGCTAAGAAAACAAAATGGCTACTGATTCAGGTACAAACCACCGCTGTCCTATCGAATTCCACCCAGAAAATGGCCTAAAGAGAAATAAACAGCGCAAGACGTACAGCTGTTGATCCATTTATCCATATGAAGGACTCTTTGAGAGGGAGGTGAGGTATTAGGTTCTATTCCAGTTCGATAACCATCGCAGCCTAGAATAATGCAGACAATATACCTGAATTTTTACGCCATTTTTCCCCTTTTTCCAGACAGACAGCAAGAGAATTGGCTTGAATTAATTTTTGAAACTGGTCAAAGGGTACATAAGAATGAGCGTATAGGAGAGTTGAACATTAATTTAAACGTAAAAATGTAACGTTACAGAAATAAGAAACAATATGAAAACACACTCAGAGCTAGTTTTTTGTTTTTTCTCCTGCTAAATGCTGTTGAAACATTTCAGCCGGTCTATACATACAACTAGCATCTAATGTAAGAATAGCGACCTAAGACTGCTAGTGGAGGTCATAACAAATCAGCCAAGCAACTGTTTTACTTGTACTCTAATAACTTTACTTCTTCAAGTAAAAAGGTTTCCTTCCACGAAGAGTCTCAGAAGACTTTCTTTATCGCGACTCCCGACTTCCCAGTCTCAATTTCAATGGCCTCATTTGGAGTATCGAGTTCGTCTAACGAAACAGGCGACATTGCGACGGATTAACAAGCTCACCCTCGGTGGGGGCGCTGCACTTGAAGCATTGTGGCTGCTTGGGGAGGACGAAAAGCAAGATCACGACCATTATCGTGGGTGTGGCGTCGCTGACGTGGCTGCCAGAACATAAGAAGGTCGTTATGGATTCCGCGTGCACATTTTCATGTTTCATCTAAGTTGTCGTACTGAGGACGGCACTGAAGCTACGAAACTGCGTCCATAAGCTGGACATAAACATAAACCAGCCAATGGAAGAAAGAAACATACACGGTTCGTGTAATGATACATCTGCTCTTCATTTCCTTAATATCGGGCCTGAGTTGTCGTACTGAGGCGGCTGTAAAGCTACAAATATAAACCAGCCAAAGAAAGAAAGATTCTATTTTCAATGACTTAATAATTAATTGCAAGAGAAAATGACGATTACAGCAGCCGGTATACACCTGCACATTTGGGTGAAAAAATGAACTGTCGAGTTAAACTTTCCAATCCCATTAGGAACACTTCGGAACCACATGAACCACACAGAAATGAAAAGGAATGGTCGCCAATCCCTAAATAACTACGAACGTGATGTAGTAACAATTCATTTTCAAACGCTAAGAATACAACGCTAAAATTAGATGTGCTAAAAACGTTAAAACTTCAAAGACTGTTTTAAAATTTGCTGGTCAACTGTTCACTGTGATGTAGTGATAATTGTCGACAAAAATCAACCAGCGATTCTGAGGAGACCGTTAATTGCTCCTGAACTACCCACCAATGGCTTACACTCGCACATTTCTAGGATTATTATAATTTTGAGGGATATTTTTACAAACAGAAGTAATTTAAAAATAATCCGTAACATAGATACGCGTGTACACCTCATGTGTCTGATGCTTTTCAAGACGCGTTCATCTGGTAACGTACTGCTAAAGCTCGGCCAATAAAAAAAGTAAAGTCCAGCTGAAGCTATTTAATTTATACTAATCATGAACCCTGGATGTTTCCTATTTTCCTTTAAAATAACATTCTGTATATAGAAATGCCAAACTTTAAGCATTCAGATATTTCACAGAGATGCGGAGCGTACGATACACCCAAGCTGATGAATAAGGTACATTTTTTGGATCACGCTGTATGATATTACACGTTATACATATACTATATTTTTAATAGTACACATGCTCACAGTCTTGCTTTATCAAGATGATCTTTTTTCTCAGTACCGCTAATCGCTCTGGCATTCTTAAAAGTATTACTCGTATGTCTAGCACCAAAGGTTTTAATACAAAAACATTTCACGCCTCACCGGAGTGCAGCAGTCCACTGTACACTAACGTCGTTGAAAAATTACAGTCTTTTTCCATACAGCACATTTCTTGTGTGTTGTGCATGCCAGTACGAGCTCATGGTGCGTGTCTCGGTTTGTGAAAGTCTCATTTTGTATGAATGTTTCATTTTGTATGAATGTCTCATTTTGTATGAATGTCTCATTTTGTATGAATGTTTCATTTTGTATGAATGTTTCATTTTGTATGAATGTCTCATTTTGTATGAATGTTTCATTTTGTACGAATGTTTCATTTTGTATGAATGTCTCATTTTGTATGAATGTTTCATTTCGTATGAATGTCTCATTTTGTATGAATGTTTCATTTCGTATGAAGGTTTCATTTCGTATGAAGGTTTCATTTCGTATGA
This sequence comes from Orchestia grillus, assembly GCA_014899125.1. Taxonomy (NCBI): domain Eukaryota; kingdom Metazoa; phylum Arthropoda; class Malacostraca; order Amphipoda; family Talitridae; genus Orchestia; species Orchestia grillus. The sequence goes on along the minus strand of VOMN01016376.1, from coordinate 7,583 downwards.
AGGTTTCATTTTGTATGAAGGTTTCATTTTGTATGAATGTCTCATTTGTATGAATGTCTCATTTTGCATATCTCATTCTTATATAAATTACATTTTGCATAAAAGTCGCAATTTACGTAAAACTCTGTTTGTTCAACTCTCAATTTGTTCAACTCTCAATTTGTTCAACTCTCAATTGGTTCAACTCTCAATTTGTACAACTCTCAATTTCTACAATTTCTGACTTGGACGAGTGTTCTTCCAAAGTCGACAACGACACATCCCTCCCAGCGTCGGAGCCCACAGAATTTCCAGGCTTCAAACGCGCACGTGGCTCACGCCGCACGATTCATCCCTCTCACGCCCTGAGCCTCGAACACAGCGAGACCTCACACGCCAGGGTAGGATTCCTTGAGGAGGTCCCCCCAGCCCATCATGAAGCCCGGGGACCTGAAGAACCAGAGCAGCACCAGCAGCACGAGCAGCACCAGCACGGTCCTCTCGTGGACGCTCATGGTGCCGAGCTCCCGGTACTTCTTACGCAGCACTCGAGCGACGGCAACTTTCCTCTCCTTGTCGCTTCTGACCATAGGGCCTCTGGAACGATCAAAAATGAACAGTGAAGCACGCTAGAGCTCCGAAACTCTAAGACGTTACGTCTTGAAGCCACGGAAATTAAATCCACTCCATTTCATGAAGTTTTTGGTTTAAATCAAAACAACTCACGGGGATTCTTAACCGACTACAGAAAAGACACACCTCAGAAAGACACACTGATATCGTGGAAGGCGTTCTTAGTATTATTGAGACATCATTAAAGCGACAGAAGTAAAGATACACTGGCTCTCTGATGTACGTAAAAGTCGTCAAAAGTACAGTGATGCGTGCAGGTATCCGGAAATTAGCAGGTGGTAGCTAGCCCCGGATAACAGGTGGTAGTTAGTCCCGGATAACAGGTGGTAGCTAGCCCCGGATAACAGGTGGTAGCTAGTCCCGGATAACAGGTGGTACTCACCCACCTCACACCTAGAAAAAGGAGGTGCAGCCAGCACCAGGCGAGGGCGGTGCTCAGCAGCATGCCGGGCACGTTGTAATTCAGCCACGAGATGAAATTGATCGTGTTCGTTCTGGGGAACCTCCTGCAAAAATTCAACTGGGGTTACATCAATTTTAAAATGCATGTAATGTTAAGTTGTTACTGAATCTATACCTGTTTCTTTCTGCACGACATGTGCGAGTTGTTGATGTAGTAGAAATGCAGTTATAAAGCAAAATTGACAATTACAGGTGTAATAACACCAAACGCCGCACGTTGTAGTGCTACTGGAAGAAAAACTTAAAGATTCTGGTGTTTACTTTTCAGTGAAAGAACCTGTAACTTATAAAAACGCATTTAAATTCTTAAGACTCCCTTGGCAAATTTACAAGCATTCTCAAGTTCAGACTCGTTTACTCAACTCTACGTAGTAGATTTGAGGGATCACCGAGCTAGTTGTTTATTATGATAACTTGGAACCCGTTAGGTTTTGTAATTTTTTTGCAGCGTGATTAACCAATGACAAAAAGCTAGTAAATTCAACAGCAGATAGAATTTAAACTTAAAAAAAACGAGTATATCTAGTCTCCTAGGGAGTTTGTTTAAATGCATTACTGACGCAAGACAACGTAACGCTATTTCCTGACCGTCCAAAAAAAAACAGCGTATCCATTATAGCCTCAACAAGTAGGAAAAGCGCTGGGGAAAAGGACTGCGGCTTCGTTCTCTCCCCGGTCCTTTACCCTTTCAAATCAACGGGTGTTTCACATCATTCACCCATTGGGCAAGTCAGTGTTTGTGAACAGCCCCCAGATGTCAATGGCGATCTTAAGAAGATCACCAAATATTTCGTCACTATTGCATGACACTTCTCCTGACCCACCGACCAGGGGCCACTTACCCACAAGCATCGAGCAAGTGGCGGCACCGGCTTGCCATTACCTGTCCATGAGAGCCTTCAGAATGATGTTGGGCCCGAAGCCAATGAGGGTTGCCGTGCCTCCCAGACTGGCTGTGTAGGAGGTGGCCAGGTACAGCATGTCCCTCAGCTTCCCACAGTTCTCGTTGGGAGGCGGCGAGAAGGGTTCTGCCTCCTCGTCCTCCTCATCTTCAGGAACTTTGATCACGTCGTAGTAAGAGGAAGACTTCAGTGACGGTGGGTAACTGCGGTCACCGCCGTTGATGTACTTCTCGCCACCGTCTATACTACTGTAATAAATCGTTTCTTTTATTAGGTAGCAACATAAATCGTCTTGTTTTTAACTTAATTTGGATTTTTATCGTAATACCTTTGTGAACTAAAAAATAGTTTGCTAATGACTCTTATAAAATTAATTGATCAATAAAACATTTTCCTCACTCACTCACGGTTTCTAGACTAGAATTTAGTTTTTTTCGCAAGAAGTAATCGTTTAGACAGAGGGAAAGAGGAAAATAGAAGAGAAAGTAAAGTTCATTGGGCAATACTTTTCAGCCGAAACTCAGAACCTGGTATTGAATCACTTCCGCTGTAAGGGGTGTGTTGAGACTCATAGTCTTGATGAAAATTAGTCCCTTCACGACTGAACTTAAGTCTAGAACAATTCAGCCGTAATCCTCACGATGTCTTTTAGAAGCTAATCATAAAGATCCTTCACATACGCCCCATATTCAACAGAATCAAGCTTTGCTGGAAGTCCTTCACAAGTCGAGCCTACTACATAACCAAATGCGTTGAATGAGAGCGATCACTTAACGTGGGATGAAATCCTCGAATCAATCTTTGACTTACAAGTTCGTCACTAGTGAACTAGCAATAGTTCACTCACAAAAGCACCAACTCCCAGTAAGTGAAGGACCCACAAGTGACTCACTAGCTAACGGTTGCCAGGGTCTCAAGACCGTCTCCTGCAATGGGGTCCTTGCTCTGGTGGTGGGGGGCGATGCGGGGGTCCTCGTCCTGGCGAGGGTCCTTATCTTTTGGGGGGTCCACACACACTGGGCTACGATAAATCTGCAGGCAGAAATACTTTATTGCAACAGCTCCAGCAGGTTTGTTTTTGTGTCTTCAGGAGTGGGTGCAACGTGATCATAGTGACACGCTGGTTCGTTTCATTTCTCTTTTCAGGCAATGGCGCTACGCAAACTTGAGCCTGCAATACATTTACATTTTTACGTCTATATGGATTTAAAAATGTACTTTCGTAATGACGCCGTCACTTTTTCGTAAAAGGCTAAAAGCAACCTCATTGCAGACAAATATCTATACAGCTGGAGCCAATTTTTCGTACAAAGCTAAAAATGCAGCCATATCGCAAGAAATAGTTCGGTAGGTTGAGAGTTAAAATAAAACAAAGTTGAAGTGAGTTGTGAAAAACTACAATGAATGTCCTATTTATATTTTTCAGGCATTCATCGATCGTGGAGGTAAATGAACGTTTCTGAATTAAAGAAGACTTTATAACGTACTACGACACATAACTCTTCCAAGGGTTATAGATTTTATTTTAGTTCAAAATTTACGGGAATGTGAGGTCGATTAGGAAAGCCCAGGAACGACATTCTGCGCAAAGTTCATGGAAAAAATCGTTTAATAAATACTATAAAAATAGGTCCAATGTAAAGCTAGTAAAACAGAGAACTTAAATCATCAGTAAAAAAATTTACGTCTTTTTAATCTTCACCTAAAATGAGTTATGCGAACAGCAGACTGCGGTTCCAGTTGAGGACTTTACTTCAATTGTGAGAGAGTCGTCGTTGCCACTGCATCTTTCTGAAGTTTTATGTAAGGACAAGTTCTTTGTCTCGTATCTTCCCTAAGTTTTATTTGAGAAATAAAACTTTTTTTACTTCCGATAGATTTCTTTTGACTATAAGATCTTTGTTTTGTATCTTTCCTGAGTTTTATTTGAGAAATAAGTGAATGTTCCTATACCTTTGATAAGTTTCATTTGAGGAGAAAATCTTTGTCTTATATCTTTTCGGGTTTATTCGAGGCCTAGAATGTTGTCTCATATCTTCCCTGTTCTATTTGATGACCAGTTTTTGCTTTGCATCTTTTGAGCTTAACTTTAGCACAATAATTCCTCCGTTTAACTAGAGGACTAGACTTTTGTCGCGACATCTATTCTACTTTGTCTCGACCACTTCCGGAAGATAACTAGTAAATCTGTTCACATCAGGCTGCAAACACACACGTGTGCATGTATCCTCACGCGAGAATGAGCTTACGTGGCGGTGCAACACGACAAATCAAGGCAGCGTCCCGCTAGATACAAGCACAATTGGCACAAGTGACGGCCGACTTCACCTTGTAGAACTCCTGCAAGATGGCGTCGACGAAGGGCATCATCAAGGCGGTGATTGCTGTGTTGGAGACCCACATGGAGAGGAGCATCGTGGTCGCCATTATGACAGCCATCACGAGTCGAGGGCTCTGTCCTGAGAGTCATTGGGGCACAGGAATGATTCGTGAAACAGGACGGCATTTCAATAGTAATTCAGAGGTGCAGCCCATCAATGACACCATAAGCAACACTGGGATGCAGCCCATCAATGACACCAGTATTGGACCAAACTGACATGGACTTTATCTAATACTTGGGGAGCAGTTAGGGCACTGAAAAGTCTACGGGATTTTGGCGACGATTTTCACTAGTTAAAAATTGTTGTCCACTTGATTTTAGCCACAACGTGTTTTCCATGTAATCAAAAATGAATACGAAATACATTTTGATAGACTCTGGCAGACTGAAAGTGGAAAATTTTAAAGTCATTCATCCACGTTCGCGGCTAAAAAAAGTGTCTGTAACTGTGCCCAAGGCATTACAGCCTTGGACTTTGGCAGAAGCGCGAGAAATGTCCCCCCGGCTCGTCCTGCTGCCACTTTCTATTCTTTAGACTGGAGCAGCTAATCTGAACTTGTACTGAGTGCAGAGCCGTAGCTGTGTGTGAGTCACGTGATGGAGTTAAGTAGCTGGGGCGAGAGCGGGTAGTCCACACAGCTGATATCAAGAGCCTGGCCGAGTCGTAAGCTTCGCTCAATTGTGCGAGTGTCGAAATGGTTCAGTTCATTGAACCTTCATTTGCGTAAATCATGGGATACTCTTGAACAATATTTGCTAACTGATAATAATAAGAGAATAACAAGAGACACATTTCCCCCAAAAAATACATGTTAAAGTCATGACCTCGTTTTCTTACATCAGGTCGCTGAGTCACCAAGATGAGCTGAAGGATAATCTCCTTCGGTGTACTCCCCCCACCCTACCCCATCCCGAGGGGACTTGCTCAAATAGATACACCAGGAAAAACGGAAAAACAGTCAAATATAAATGCATTTTGTTAGTAGATCCCCATTTGAAAAGAACGAAGAAAAAAAAATGATATAAATAGATCATTTCGTTTAAACATTAATGTACAAATGACACAAACCTACCGTGAGGATGACACATTGACTTGGGTAAATACTCGGTGCACACAGATAAACAGTTCACCAGGAACTTCATTCATCACTAAATCATCGTTGAATCATAAATAAACAAATTGAGATTGAACATTTTTTTGAGGGCTTTGAAGATCACAACAACAAATAGGTATCTGCATAAAAAGCTTTAGACTGCATAAAGCTCCAAAACAACTTTAGATTACGCACGGCACGAACCTAGCGTGAGGATGATGGCGATGGCGACGCGCTTGCTGAGACGACTCTGTTCTATGGCGATGGCCAGAGCCGAGCTCCCGAGGAACACCATGTTCGCCTCCTACAGGAGAATCCAAGGGCGTCGCGGTAAGGAAACGTCAATTAAATTGCAACAAAAAAAGATGCATCTCAGATACCCAACGTAGAATTTTATTTTTATAATTAAAATAATGAAATACGATCGGATTTAATCGGTTATTCATACGCGTGAACGAAATTGTGGTATTCTGGTTATCTGGCGTATTGAAATAAAAAATCCTTGAGCTATAGAGAACATGTGTCTAACATGGCACGAGTCGAATGTCAAAACACACATTGGACAGTTGCTGTGCCCCTGCATCCTTTTCTTGATTTCTTCTTTGGACTGAAGTCATCCATTTTGAAACGTGAAAATCATCTTCTACAGATCTTGGCCTCCGCCACATCATTTCCATAAATATCTCTGAGCAATACTTATGGAATTGAGCGATACTTAGCCTTTCTAAAATTCATACAATAAAAATATGCCAAATGTGTTCTTCAGTTTTAATTGGAGTGTACATTTAGGTCAATAATAGTTATTTATTATTATATTAATTATTACAAAATCCGAATGAAGAAATATTATTTTAGTGATTTCGATGTCCACACATTTGCCATTTATAAGTAAAACAAAATAATAAATTCCATTATGTATTGATGGCCCAAAATTATAACAAAAAAGGGACAAAAATTTCGTTTCAACCCGATGTTTGGGCAAAGTTTCCGCTTGCATAGCGTTCAAACGCCGCAATTAGTGTTTTCTGAAGCAGATCGAACAAGCCCTTTCAAAAAAGAGTGCGGTGGCTTTAATTATGGACTCCCATCAGGAACAGAACCTATTTTTTACAACGAATACACGAAAAAGAAGTAAACTGCTGATGCTTTCATCGTAGCACAAGCAAATCAGCGCACGCTTGTATGCTGCATGCATGCAAGGTTAGGCCAAATGACCTGACGTGTCTCTCTTTCTTTGATAAAATCGACGTAAAATGTAGAATGAAGAAACGTATTTTTAATTCTTAAATCATACATATAGTCCAATTTCGAGTCGTATTGTTTCAGGTGAAACATAATTTCGTTCAAATATTATTTTATTTCGATTTTGTTACACCAGCGTATGAGTCAGATCCATTTTGCCACCCTGTGAGTAGGTGCACTCACACGTGACAAGTGTTCATTGAAGATTTCCATGTCCCGCTTTTGACAGACTTGGTATAAAACTCGACTGACATTTCAGCTTATCTTTACATGGACTACACATTTCTCATTGCTTCATGCACCATAAAAACACCATATTTATTTAACTTTACTTTTCTAGAAATAATTGTAAGAACATAGGATTTAGGGGTAAATTTTGAAATAAATAAACATAGGTCACCCAATAAAAATTGTGATTAATAAAGCTGTATAATATCTACATGTATTCCTTTTCGATTATATTACATCTTCACAGCGATTATTCGTAGAACTAATCAGATTTGTAAGCATTTCTATGGCATTGCATCCCAACCTTCCTAAACGGCGAACCACAACGCGTCTGTTTTTGAATTGACTCCCATTGAAATACATCTGGCTAGTTAAAAGCAACCCCAAATAAAAATTTCATTGATTCAAGGATTTCTAGTTTAGCTAGTTTCCCTCAATCGAAATTTCATCAACTTTGAATAACGATTAGTGAAGTCGTGTGTTAATTTGCAGGGTCATTATTTCGACCACGTGACGCATTGGTGATGCCGAGCAACTCCCCGGAATTGCGAGTCTTTGATAGGCAATTAGACATCACTACTCTGCGCTGGTGCCAGAAGACACTGGGACACGACACTGGTGCCAGAAGACACTGAGACACTGGTGCCAGAAGACACTGAG